>SJYV01005008.1:757360-819439 GCA_006410875.1 Neotragus pygmaeus | reverse complement strand
TCAGAGAGCTTCTGCCCTGCACGGAGAAGGAGAGTGGGAAAAGAACAGCAAGGCTCATCACTCCGCGGCGAGCGTCGCCTCCCTACAGAGGACCCTGCAGCTCTCACCAACACTGCACCCGTCAGGCAGAGGTGCCCAGGGCCCCATCGCTGCACCTCCTCCCTGGGGCTGGAGCTGCACACCGGGGCATGAGTGGGAGGCTCATAGATACACAGGAAAGGGAAGAAGGGCCGGGAAGGATGATGAAGGGAAGATGAGAAAAATGCAGTCTAAAAGATGGCTGTCCTCTCCTGAAGGACCTTTCAGTGGAAACCTGGCCTGTTCCCTTTGGGGAACCTGTTTCTATCGTAAAGCATGGGATTGCACTCCGAATATATTTACTAAACACCTGCTACTTGCTTGTCATGAATCTCAGGGTTGTACAGTATGATTTGCAAGCAGGCAGTGAATGTCTGGACCTTCCTGCACTAAACTGTGTGATTTCCTTAATAGGCATAAACTTATATACAATACAAAAACAAAAATTAGAGTATTGAAAGGCTTTAATCGTGACTTCCATATCCATGCAACAATGACCTTATTTAACCTCAAGCCCTGAGTACTTACCTAGAGTTCAGCAGAAAGCCAGTTGTTTCTTTCTTTCTGTCTCTGACCTGAAATAAAGATTTTGCAATTCAAACTCTGATGACAATTTGGTTGTTGGCCTGAGTGAGATAATGGATTCTTCCCCTCCCACTGTTCTATTGATGGAAGAAGAATATAGTTAACACCCACAACTTTCAGGAAGATGCAAAAGGATTATGCAAGCCGATTTCATATACTCACACCACCAGCTCTAAACACACGTTCAGTCCCCAGCATCAGCGTTCTGCTTGGTGATGAGATTACAGAGATGAATAAGACACAGCCCTGCCTTTGAAAGCTGGACAAAATCCAAAGATAACAGAGAAACATGTCGTACCAGCGAACATCAATTTATAATTACGTGAATCCAGCCTCATCTTTCTTCTACCCTAAGAGAATTGCTCATTAGCGTTTATGCGGAACAAGATTGTGACAATAAAGAATTCTTATACTCACTTTGTGTTATCTCCCTCCTTCTCCAAAGCCAGGACTATCCATGTATTTTAAAACCTCATGTCCTTAAACAAGTTTTTCAAACTGACAATGCTAGAGCGGTGGCCATAAGCTCCAGAACAGCCCTGGCCTATCTTAAGCCCCAGCTCCACAAATACCCTGGTTTCTAGGGCACCTCAGATCCAGGGTGTGCGGAGCGTGTGCGGAGCCCTCTCTTTCTGTCAGTCTCCAGGCACAGCCTCGGGGCAGCTTCACATGACGGGATATTTCATCGCAGTGAAGGGCGCGGACGCCATTAGAAGAAGGGGCAGTCCACGGCCGTGTTAAGCGCATTGTCTCAGGGAGTAACCGGAGCCAGCATTGTGCAGAAACGTCACCCGAGGGAGTTCCGCGGCTACCAGCGCCGCGTGCAGGAAGCAGGGCCCCTCCAGGGCCTGAAAGGGGGCTCCGGTCTAACAGAGTGAACTGCCCACGGGGCCTCGCATGCTGACAAAGCGAGAGGCTTTCCTGGGAAGAGGCGGCCGGGCAGAGAGCAGGAGGCTGCAGGGCGAAGAACCAGGGGTCTGCTCCCGCCATGTGGCGCTCTCGGGCCCCGCGGTGACGGGCTTCCTTTCCGGGTTGTCTCTGGCCCGTCATCCTGACTCAGGGCCCTTCCTGGCAGCCAGCGCGGTGCTCAGCCAAGATGGAGTCCAGCCAGGGGGATTCTGGGAGGTGGCCGCACACAGGGCGCCTCCTTTTGGCCTTTCCTGAACTCTAACGGCTGGTACCGGCTTGTTCGTTCCCTGTTCCCTACAGGACCTCTTGTTTTAAAATAACTAACGCAGACGGCGACTCGGGTGCCTGGTCAGGGCAGGGCTTTCAGTCAGTGTGCTTCCCCTGCAGCCCCACTTCGGAACTCAGGCTCACCCAGCAGGGCTCTCCAGGGCACTGACAGCTGTTCAAGTCCCCCAGGCCCACTGTAACCAAGTATCACAAACAAACTGGGCAGCTTAAACAACAGAAACTGATCGTTTCAAAGTTCTAGGGCCCGGAAGGCTAACATCGAGACGCTAGCAAGGGGGCTCCTTCTGAGGGTGGTGACGGGAAATACGGTCCATGTCTCTCCTGGACTCTGCTGGCCTCAAGCATTCCGTGGTTAGCAGATGGCACTCCGCCTGGGTCTTCACCTTATTTTCCCTCTGCACGTGTACCTGTGTGCTCGGTCCCTTCAGTCGTGTCCAACTCCTTGCAGCTCTCTGAACTGAAGCCCTCCGGGCTCCTTTCTCCATGGGATTCTCCAGCTAAGAATACTGGAGTGGGTTGCCATGCCCTCCTCCAGGGGATCTTTCTGCCCCAGGGATGAAATCCGGGTCTCATGTCTCCTGCATTGGTGGGTGGATGCTTTGCCACTAGCGCCACCTGGGAAACCCTATTTTCCCTCTGAAAGTGAAGTTGCTTAGTCGTGTCCAACTCTTTGCGACCCCATGGACTGTAGCCTACCAGGCTCCTCTGTCCATGGGATTTTCCAGGCAATAGTACTGGAGTGGGTCGCCATTTCCTTCTCCAGGGGATCTTCCCAACCCAGGCATTGAACCCAGGTCTCCCGCATTGTAGACAGACACTTTACCATCTGAGCCACCAGGGAAGTCCTAGTCCCTCTACCCATGTCTATTTCTGTCAAAATTTCCCCCTTTTGATAACATCATATTGGATTAGGACTCATCCTAATGATTTCATCTAACCTTGATCATCTTGATCATCTGCAAAGACCCTTTTCCAAATAAGGTCACATTCACAGGTGTCAAGGAGTCAGGACTTCAACATCTTCTGGAGGGACAAAATTCTACTCATCGCAGCCACTGAGAGCTCATAGCTAAACCCCTCCTGAGACTGTCCTCCACCAAGGAAAGTCACCTCTCCCAAGTCACACCCTCTCCCTGTAACACCCACAGCCCATGGTGGTCAATGAAGGGAGTGTAAAGGGTCTGAATCCTTTGCTCCAAGTCAGAGCAACTTTGTAAAGTTATCCCAGGGACAAAACTCCCTGCCATATTGGCAGAGATCTCTGCCTAAGCCTTCTTCCTTCACTTCCCCTGCAGGCATTAAACTGGAAAGCACACCCTTATAAACTCCCGCATGCAGATAGTTAAATCAAAGGCTACTTCCCAGGTCGCATCACTTGTAGCGGTGCTGCCTGCCCTGGACCAGATGGTGGGGAATCAAAGGCAACAAGATATGCCCCTACCCTCCAAGTTTCCTCAGAATCAGAAAATGTTGTAAGATATAGAAAGAAAGGCTTTCCTCAAACACGACCTGCCTTTGGGACCTTCACTGTTTTATTATCTGTTCCCCTTAACCTGCTCCACCCCCAAATCTCAACCAGTGACAACGCTCACGTTCTCCTCATGAACTGAACTTCTATGAGGAAAAAGTAAAGAGGGATTATCACTTATTAGGTAGGATTATGAGCTACACATTTTGTATATGTGGTCTTATTTAATTCTCTCAACAACTCTATCACCTTTACATTGTGTGTGTGCCTGCTAAGCCAATCAGCCATGTCCGACTCTTTGTAACCCACTGGGCTGTAGTCTGCCAGTCTCCTCTCTCCAGGGAAATTCTCCAGCAAGAATACCAGAGGGTGTTGCCATGCCCTCCTCCAAGAGATCTTCCCAACCGGGGATTGAACCTGTGTCTTCTGGGGCTCCTGCATTGCAGGTGGACTCTTTATGCTGCGCCAGGAAGGAAGCCCTCACCTTTACATGACCACTGGAGAAACTGGAATTCACAAAGAACCAGTAAGGACTCAGCTCATCTGGTCCTAGCAAATCCAACAAGGAAGGAAACATAGGGGCTTCTACTTTCGAAACCTATGCTCTTTTTATCACACCAATGATTTCTAGATTTGCATTATACAGGCCAGTAAATTAACAATAAAGGGGCTGGTGCACAGGGATGATCCAGAGAGACGTTGTGGGATGGGAGGTGGGAGGGGGATTCAGGATTGGGAGCTCATATACACCTGTGGTGGATTCATGTCGATGTATGGCAAAGCTAATAGAGTATTGTAAAGTACAATAAAGTAAATTTTAAAAAATAAAATTAAATAAAATTAAAAAAATAACAATAACAACAAAAATGGCAGACAGAAATAGAGATAGCATCTTTGGATACTGCCAAAAACATGAGAAGCAAAAACTTAAGTCTACGAATACTACCATTTCATAATAAAATACTACCATTTCATTACAACACAAAGTATTTTGCAAAATCAGTTCTCAAAATAGAGGTCAGCACTTTTGCTGAACGTATTTAGCATCATGGAAATCTGCCACACCACCCTTCTTTTTTATTTTTTTTCATTTTGCCAAAGATTTGTGAAAATTTGTCTAGGACTGGTACAGATATGAGAGGAAAAAGATTGGCAATTACTTCTAATAGATCTGGATTTTATTCACACTAAAATAAATGACCTCTCTAGGTTATTCAGCAAAATGTTTTGAGTGTTTCAAAAGATGTATCTAAGCCAGCTTTGATGTGATCAAACGTAACTGAGAACTACATGGGAATGTTACATTTGAAGAAACAAAGTGAAAGCAAACGGAAATCATATTTTATATCTTGGCTATTTTTTCCCCCAGGTCTTAGATCTCTCTCAGAACTGAAGAGCTGGCAAGGGGCCAGTTTCCAATCAGAAGATTCTGCTTTGGTCCTATCCATTCGCATTTGAATGTTGAAGTTATAGTCAACGATTTTTATTCTGCTATCAGTTACCTCCAGCAGGGAACAAGAGTTCAGATTCACATGTTAATAACTGAACACTTGTAAAATGCCAGCTCAGGGTGTGAAGTGGATGCATGCTGTAACATTTGCTGCACGTGTGCTCCCAGTATTCCAGGGAAACAGGATGAACTAATACATTCAGTATTAGTGGGAACAGTACTGGGAACACATTCGTCTTGTGCAGAAATACTGATCCATTTGCAGCCATCCTTCATCCAGAGAGCTCTCAGAGCACCTTATAAATGGTATAGAGATCACCCACCCATTCGTGAAATGCAGATGTCCCGGGGCAAGAACCCTCCTGTCTGAGGCGTGAGCAGTGCAAAGAGCACATTGCAACATTACATGAGATGAGACTCTAATTCCCCAAGTATTACAGATTTAGAACTGATGTGAGGGATTTCGTTTCAAGAACAGAAGTATTTTCAGAAGGCTGAGTGCCATTCTGAAGTGGCAATCATTCCTTACAGGCAGCTTGTCATAGTGGCAAGAATGAAACCTCAGAAGTTCATCAGAGCTAAGTCTGAATTCCCACCTCACCGCTCACCCAGCCCAGTGACTGCAAATACAGCCTGGTTCCTCTTGGAGAAAGCAGGGGTGATCACCATGCCTCTCCACAAGCTTGCTGTAAAAATGCAACAAAAGATTGCACCCAAGTGGCTGGTGTTACTTTATCTGTAAAATGAAGGTATCATGACTCTCAAAACATTGTGAGAGTAGAAGTAATAATAAGTGAGGAGGTATTATGTGCTGGAGTTTGTGCTCATGGCTTTACCCCACGGAATCCTCTCAATTAGCATATTTTACAGATAAAGAAACTGAGTCACTGAGAGAAAAGGTAACTCATCCAAAATCGTTCATGCCTGCTTAGTCGCTCAGTCGTGTCCAACTCTTTGCAAACCGATGGACTGTAGCCACCAGGCTCCTCTGTCCGTGGGATTCTCCAAGCAAGAATACTGGAGTGGGTTGCCATTTCCTTCTCCAGGATCATCCTGACCCAGGAACTGAACCTATGTCTCCTTCATCTCCTGCATTGACAGGCGGATTCTTCACTGCGCCACCTAGTAAGGGACAGTCTATCCAAATTCACATTGTTTAAGTGTGTGGTCAGGACCAAAAAATGACATTTACTTGATGTCTTNCTCCAGGATCATCCTGACCCAGGAACTGAACCTATGTCTCCTTCATCTCCTGCATTGACAGGCGGATTCTTCACTGCGCCACCTAGTAAGGGACAGTCTATCCAAATTCACATTGTTTAAGTGTGTGGTCAGGACCAAAAAATGACATTTACTTGATGTCTTTATAGTTTCTTTGCTTGATTTTTGGCCACACTATGCAGCATGAGGGATCTTAGTTCCTTGACCAGGGATCAAAACCCATTCTCCCTGCAGTATTAACCTCTGGACTGTCAGGGAAAGCCCAGCTGATTTCTTTAGAGAATGACTTGGAAAGCTCAAGTCTTCTCCCTTCACCTGTTTACATCATTGGCAAGTTATTCTGAATGGACGCAAAGTCAAGTTCACACTCTTTTAATTTGCCCTCTCTCAGAATAACTCCTTCAGTTCCATTCAGTGCACCAAACCATGGTGGAGCTCCTGCAAAAACTGCTGTAGCCTGTACTCATGTTCAAATGTTTCCAAGATGCAAGTCCAGGGCTGTCCAATGGCAAGGCCATGATAACAACTGATTATCAAACAGGTGAGTCTATGATAAGCATTGGTATTAGCAGGAGTTTATGGACTCAAAGGAAAAAAGTAACTAATTCTGGTTGGGAGAAGAGGAAATCTGTAGAGTGGAAGGGACAGTGGAGTGAATGTCAGAAACTGCACCGTCTCTCAGCCATCCTTGACAGGGGTCAGTCCTTTGGACTCAGCTGTGCCCTTTTCAGGTGTTAGAGAAGACTCTTGAGATCTCTGCAAGGAGATCCAACCAGTCCATCCTGAAGAAAATCAGTCCTGAATATTCATTGGAAGGACTGATGCTGAAGCTGAAACTCCAATACATTGGCCACCTGATGCAAAGAAAAGACTCATTGGAAAAGACTCTGATGCTGGGAAAGATTGAAGGCGAGAGAGAAGGGGACGACAGAGGATGAGATGGTTGGATGGCATCACCGACTCAATGGACACGAGTTTGAGAAAACTCCAGGAGTTGGTGATGGACAGGAAAGCCCCGTGTGCTGCAGTCCATGGGATCGCAAAGAGTTGGGCACAACTGAGCAACTCAACTGAACTGAACTGTACTCTCTTCTAAAATGGAAAAACTGGAAAAGAGAAATATTACATGTCTTACACAGTCATTTTTTAGATCATATTCTGCTGTGTCTGAAAGGCTCTGGGAATGCCAGTACACTGGATTGTCAGAGAAAAGAGAGGGTGGGATGGAAAGCAAACGGGAAATAGTAGTCTTGAAAGCCCAGCTTCTCTTACATTGGTGACGAATTGAAGCCTGGAGACAGGTTTGAATGAAGTAGAAAAGAATAGCTTCATTACTTTGCCAGGCAAGGCAGGGCACAGCAGTCTCCTGCCTCGAAAAACTGAGTGTCCCAACCTGAAGAGGGTCATGAGAAGGTTTATATTAATGTTCCAAAGAGGGTGTGATCATCTTGTGAACATTCTGATGGACTGGAGGAGAGGTAAGTAAGAATCAGCATGATCGACCCTCAGGTTCCAACTGTTCTGTGGTCTACACGCTTGTGGGAAGTTAGTCATCATCTTCTCCCACCTGGAGGGTGTTTCAGTATCAGAAAACAGCTCAAAGATATTGTTGTGTGTATCCCGTGATGGGGAATCAAGAGCTTGCCCCAAGGTTGCACTATTGGTTCTTGTGACTGTTTATTCCTCCCAGGTCTTACATCCCCTCCCTTCACTAATTAACTGCTTGAATCTGCCCATTGGAATTCAGGGAACGTCATGGAAGCTAAAAGAAGACTATTTCCTGTAATCAAAGAAATAGAAGCACAGAAAGGCTTGCCCTCAGGAGCCCCCCACGGCTGGGCTAGGTATCAGTCGCGTGTGAGTGAGAGGTTGGGAGGATAACTTTTCAGCTACTTGAACAACATGCAGCACTTTTAACGTGGAGCAAGTTGGCCGCTTTACAGGCAAGTGTGCAAAACTCTTCCCAAAGGGAATGGGGAGAACTGTCCGAGGCAGGAGTGTGTTTTAGATACTAGACATTTCCAAACACCATGTAAGTTTCCAGTTCAGCTTGGTTTCTAAGAGATTAACTGAAGTCTTGATTTCCACACAGGGTGCAAGAGACAGAGTGATCCATTGTTTGGCATCTTCTCAGTTCTTCACATTTACCTAAAGGCAGTTTTCGAAGAAATTCACTTTGATTCCAAAGGGTGACCAACATATTCAGAGAAAAGAAGATAGCTTTTTATAAAAATCGGCCTGAGGCTGTAATGATGTCATAGAAAATATATGAGTTTGGAAGCCAAACAGATGTGGGAATCTGTCTCCTACAGACTTCACAAATTCCTAGTTGTCTGACCTCTAGCAAGCGGACTTTTCCAAGCTCCAGTTTCTCATCTGTCAGATGGAGATTATATTATCCGCCTAGAGTTGACATAAAGTAACAGGCCCTAGAAGATAAGCTACATGAGGGCAGGGATTTGCTCTTGGCTCCTTGCTGCATCTCCTGTGCCTGGAACATTGCTCAGTATTCGCTGACTGATTAACTGAATGAGTCCGTCAACAACAGTCTTTATTCAAGGACTTTCCTGGTTGTCCAGTGGCTAAGACTGCACTCCCCGTGCAGAAGGCCCAGGTTTGATCCCTGATCAAGGAACTAGATTCCATTTGCCATAACTAAGGATCCCACAGGCCACAAAAAAAAAAAAAAATCCTGCATGCCAACTAAGACTCAGCACAGCCAAATAAAAAAAAATAAAATATTTTAAAATATTTATTCAAGCCTTACTCTGTGCTAGGTATTATTCTACTAATAAGATGCTATCTATAAAACATGAGCCATGTTAAATAAGTGCAGTGAATAAGGGGAGAGAGAGCTAACCCAGGCATTGCTAGCTGGCTCTGCCCGCTCACTGAGGCTCTGAGTTAATCTGAAGGAGACTCTCTTACCCTGATCACTGCCGTTTCATTTCACCAGCTGCTGTCCCTTTATCAACAGCCAAAAATTTTTAGATATTCCTGACTCAAGTCTTACCAAGCTTGCAAATCAAAGTCAGCCTTACTCAAAGCAAATGCTAAACAACCTTTCCATAAAAGGCTCACCCTGAAATAGCACTGATTTTCTGCCAATGCTTATTTGGAAAAGACACATATTCTAAGACCTTCAGGTATGTCTTTAAGCTTCCAGTGTCCGTGAAAAACACTCAGTGGCATTCTGCACACATAGGGGCTCAAAAAGGGAAGTGTTTCTTGAGTCAGAGAAGACAGAGGAAAAGAAGCAGAATTTGGAAAATGAAAGGAAAAGGAAGAAACAATCAAGAAAAAAAGACGATCAAGTCTTACCCATAAACTCTGCATCTATCTGTGCATTTAAGCATTCCTCAAGGCAGTGGTTTATGAATATTGGTGCACAAAAGAATCACTTAGGGAAATTGTTACAAATGCAGAATCCTTCCCCCACTCCCAAAGATTCTAATTCTGTAGAGCCCTCAAAAGATGCATTTTAACAAATCTCTCCAGTTACTTCCAATGCCAGCAGGCTTGTGAAGCTCTTTTTAGAAACCCTGCCCTAGGGAAAGCAGGCCAGAGACTTCTCTGAGGAAGGCGAGTAGTTAGGAAGAGACTAGCCACAGGCTGAATCAGAAAGCATCAGAAACCAGGAGAGGCGTGGGCGCATCTGAAAACACAGTGCAAAGAGCAGAGTTGAAAACAGTGCTATTATTGCTGCTCTAAGGGGTTCCCAGGTGGCTCAGTGGGAAGGACATGCCTGCCAAACAGGAGATAGATTCGATCCCCGCGTCAAAAAGAAGGAGATGGCAACCCACTCCAGTAGACTTGTCTGGGAAATCCCACAAACAGAAGAGCCTGGCAGGCTACAGTCCATGGTGTCACAAAAGAGTCGGACATGACTTAGCAACTAAACAATAACAACAACTCTTGCTAAACTTGCCAAAAACTCCCCAGTTAATAAGATAATTTCAGGACGGCACTCCACTTTCTGGCTCCCACTTACTTTACCAACTTGATCTCTCTCCTTATGAATCTACCTAAAATGCAAGAGACCCGGGTTCAGTTCCTGGACCAGGAAGATCCTTTGGGGAAGGCAATGGCACCACTCCAATATTCTTACCTGGAGGATCCCATGGACAGAGTGTTGCAGAAACTGGCTGTCGAGAAACCAAGGGACACTCTGAGAGCTGGAGAATTCAGATTTATTATGCCGGTGGGCCCAGTGGAGTTAACACTCCAAGCTCTGAGCCCTGACCATTGGGTGCACAGTTCCTTCATAAGGTCCTACTCCGGGTTTGCGTTCTGTATCTTGTATTGGATACTTTAGGCTCACAGGATGGGGAGGGGGCGGGGAACTGCCTGACCTTCACACAGACAAGCATGGCTAAGCAAGACTACAGAGGCTGGATAATTGCAAGATGCAGGGTGAGTGAGGTAAGTTTAAGCTCCTGGTATTGCTATTTTTCCCCAAAACTGTTGTGGGGATCTATAGTGATCATGCAAGAGGCAAGCTGAGTTACAGAGGCAGAAAGCATATATCAGACTCTATTTTGTTTTTATAGGTTCCTCTACTCTTGCCTGGAAAATCCCATGGATGGAGGAGCCTGGTGGGCTGCAGTCCATGGGGTCGCTAAGAGTTGGACACGACTGAGCAACTTCACTTTCACTTTTCACTTTCATGCATTGGAGAAGGAAATGGCAACCCACCCCAGTGTTCTTGCCTGGAGAGTCCCAGGGATGGAGAAGCCTGGTGGGCTGCCATCTATGGGGTCGCACAGAGTCGGACACGACTGATGTGACTTAGCAGCACCAGCCACAAGAGGAACCTGGTAGGCAACGGTCTACAGGGTCGCAAAGAATCAGACACAACTGAGCGCCTAACACTTTCCAAGCAAAAGGAACTCTGCCTCATTCCAAGTATACAAGCAACATTATTTCTATACCTCTGGTGGAATATAAAAATGTTTCAAATCATTTCCACCTCTTGGAGTGATCTAACACAGAATTTTTTCAAATCCCAGGACTGACAACACCCTCAGATTTCTGGACGGCTCCTGAAAGACTGCTTTCTAACCCCTCCCAAGCTTGATGTCCCGGGCCTCCAAGCAAGACTCTTGATACTTCCTGACAAGTATGTAAGTTCCTTGATGCTTTTCAGCCGCTCAGTCGTGTCTGATTCTGTGAGTTTCTAAAATTCTTCAAATAAATTCTCTTTTGCTCAAGTAAAGAGCATTATTGTTGATTTGAATCAAAGAACATTAACTCATACACCTTCTTCCCTGTAACTTCTCTTCTCCTGCCTTTCACTGGGCACTTTCCAGATACTGACTTACCCCATTCATTTTTCGTCCACTTCTGAATTTTTCTGCAAATAAATGCAAGCTCTTTGGCCACAGAGACTGTGTCTTATAATTCTTCACGTGCCTCTCTAAAGGCCTAGGGTGGTGTCTTGAATAAAACAGCTGTGGTGTGGTTAAGTAATTGGCTACCCCCAGAGGTTCAAAGTCACCTTTCTGACCTTAGCATAAAGTGTTCTTAACACCCTAACTCCAAATTCTGGAATTTCCCAAATCCATAGTAGTTCTTTGCCAAACCAATCTATCTGATGGAAAGAAGCATTCCTATCTATAACAATTCCCTAGTGCTGGTGTTTAACAAAGATTGTAGTCCTGTGAGCATCTCTTTAAAAATAAAAACAAAATTACTCTAGGGTAAGTTGATGTCTGAAATTCATCAAGAAATATCCAGGACTCCAGAATGCATCAGATCACTAGTGAGACCCAGGTTGTCATTACAGAACAAGATCCTACCCTTTTCTCTCTGTTTTGGAGGTGAATGGGTGGGCTTTGAGGGACACACACCCCCAGCAGCTCACCAAGCTTCATCCCCTTGCTCCCCTCTGCCTAATTTTCCAAAATATCTACTCCTCTCTCTGAGGCCGCTTTCTATGAGCAAAAGAACATTGCCAAATCAAATGAATTTACTGTGGATGTCTGTTAGTCACTCAATCACGTCCAACTGTTTATGACCTCATGGGATGTAGCCCACTAGGCTCCCCTGTCCATGGGATTCCCCAGGCAAGAATATTTGAGTGGGTTGCCATGTCCTTCTCCAAGGGATCCTCCTGACCCAGGGATCAAACCCCATTCTCCTGCATGGCAGGCAGTCTGTATATCATCTGAGCCCCCGGGAAGCCCTGTGAATTGTGTCTTTCTAATTTCCACAGAGAAAATACACAGAAAACATGCCATACAGAGAAAATATTGTTACTTTGCCCTTTGCAATAATGTCACATTACCCACAAAGTAATTCATACGTAATTTCATATATACTTAAAAAGTAACTGTTCCTAAAATAGACTGATATTTGGAGAGGAAATGGTAAAAGTAGTTGCATATAAACAATTGTGGATCCTGTCTGCAAAGCTAAACGCTTAAAACATTTCTTTGCAGTGACTCAGAGATACAGACTCAAGCAGGTGTACAGACATCTTTCATGAACTCAGACTTAGAAAATGCTATCGGCCAATTTATTTATGGTTTTTTTTTTACAATAAAAGTCACAATATAAAACATAGCCTTTAACCATATTTGACTGTACAGTTAAGTGGCACTAAGTACATTCACATTGTTGGACACTTCTTATCAACTGTCTCCTGAATTTTTCACTTTCCTAGACCAAAACTCTATCCCCACTAAATACATTCTCCCCCATTCCACTATTCCCCGGCCCTGGCATCTACCAATGCACTTCCTGACTCTATGAATTTTACTCTACAACCGATTTTTAGTATTTTTCAATGTAAGGATAATCTTTCCTCCCACTTCTGCTCAGTCTTTCAGCCCCAGGGAACTGGAAAGAAGAGGGGTATATATGCAAATACTGATAACCTTCAAGATTGGACTTAATTTTTTGACAAGAAATTTTGTGCTCAAGCCTGAAGCAATCTCCGGGATATTTTCTGCTTTGGGGTAATATTTCTTCTGTGATAACCTGAGAGAATCAGCCTGAGGTTACATGAAGAATCAACAAATTATCTTCTAAAGATCTTAATGCAAAAACTCAGACAGTGCGTGACACAATTTAGACTTCCTGTGAAGTCTGTCTCCATCAAGAATTCCTCAGACAACCAAGCACCACATTTAGAGCTCTATTCTCTCCACACAATTAAAAGTGTCATGTGCACAAGAGAGCCAAAGTTGGTTTTTGTTTTTTTTTTTAATTCTAGGGAAACACTGTGACAGTGTCTCGCCTTCAACTTCTTCAGCTGAATCCCTCACTGCTTATTACTATTATTATTGATAATAGGCATTTCTGTGCCACCAAAATATTCACAGGACTCTGCACCATCATTTTCTCTCTAAGCTGCGCTTTAACCCCTGCATGAGGTGAAACAGTTGTACTCTGATGGAGATTGCTCCTTCTGAAATTCTTTTACTTAAAGACAATCAACATGGATAATTTTTTTTATCACGTATCACATTCTGAAACACTGTGTCGTTAAAAGCAGACTTCCCTGATGGCTCATGAGGTAAAGACTCTGCCTGCAATGCAAGAGATGAGGGTTCGATCCCTGGGTCAGGAAGAGCTCCTGGAGGAGGAAATGGCAACCCGCTCCAGTATTCCCACCTGGAGAATCCCAGAACCAGAGGAACCTAGTGGGCTACAGTCCAGGGAGTTGCAAAAAGAGTTAGACACAACAGCACATAATGGATGGGCGGATGGGTGTAGATAAAAGCACCAAAAATTCCTACCGATTATGGGGATAATGATTATTTTACAAATCCTCCAAGGTCATCCTGTGAGTCTACAGCTTTATTTTCTTTGAAATTTTATCAAAGGAAACATATTAACCTTGCACTGAGTCGTAACTTAACCTGCTCCAAGCAACTGCCAAAAAACTTCCTTGGAAATACTGGTTCTTGTTCTAAGAATTATGATGTCTGAAGTCATGTGTGACAGAAACCTTGTTTTACTAAGATCAAGGGAGCAAACTAGCTGTGAAACCAACTGTCCTGCCAACGTATCACCAAAATACAGCCACCGGCCAGAGAGGGCAGGTCAGCAATATATAATGTGCAATTGTTGAGCTACAGTATATTTGTCAATTGCATATTCCTAATGAACCCCCCAATGCTAAGAGCAGAACTACTGAGTTATTTTTCCCCCTTTTATAGATCAGCTGTATTTCCTTTAAATATAAAATGCTGAAAGAGAGAGAGAGGAAAAAGACGGGAAGCAGCTTTCCTGTGGATCTCTCCTGCAAAGATGGTGAGCAGTTTCCTCCAGCAAGACAGTATTAGGCATCTAAGACAGTCTATGGCTCACCAGCAGAGGTAAATGATTGATAGATAATTAAAATTAAGATGAAAAGGTCAGTGAGCCCCTTCTCTGACAGGCATTGGCTGATGTAAATGAGACAGGCACTTACTCTTCTTGTCCTGTAAGTGGTTGCTTCTAGCTGGAATCACAGAAAGGCTACTGTACCTAACTGAGTTGTTTGCAGACACCGTGTTTCTGTTTTCTCTAATTTACCTGTCTGTTTCAAACAAGGTAGACTTCCCTGGTGGCTGAAATGGCACCCCACTCCAGTACTCTTGCCTGGAAAATCCCTTGGATGGAGAAGCCTGTTAGGCTACAGTCCATGGGGTCGCAAAGAACTGGACCCAACTGAGCAACTTCATTTTCACTTTTCACTTTCAAACAAGGTAAGCAATGTGTCACATTTATATTTGATAAGGGAGGAAAGAGGCTTATTATTTGGAGTTGGGATAAAAAGGAGGAGTCACATCACCTCCACGATGGCCATGTTTCCAGTCCTGTACCCCCCCGGGGAAGGTCAGGGCTACCCATGGCCACGCTGCTCCCTGAGCCTCCAAGCAATGCTCCAGTGGACAGCAATGGGAACAGCCCTTCCCGGAAGCTTGGCACATGGTAATGCTATAAACCCTCGCCACCAAGCATGAGACCTCAGAGTAGACACAGGTCAAAGCAGATGCAGCTCCAACGACCCCTCCTGGACTAGGGTTCACTGTGCTGTCTGGCTTCTCCTGCCCTGGAAAGAAATGGAGACTAACAGTTGGGTCTCAAGGGACCTTTGAACAAACATGATGACAACTGTGAACATCAGTTCCGGCTGTGACAAGCGCTTAGAGCTTTGTAGAGTGTTCAATGACCACTTCCTTTTCAGCTCACTTAGCTGCCTCCTTCTCACCTGGCTGTCTCCTTCCACCGAGGCTGTTACCTCAAATATGAGGGCTTCCTTTCTGCTTCTGTTGTCTCTTCTGAAACCTTCGCAAAGGGTTAGGGTGTTACTGCTATTAGCTTAACTGCTCTGTCTTAACTAGAGAACTAAAACACTAGTGTAAGCTAAAACACTTTTCAGTTCAGTTCAGTTCAGTCGCTCAGTTGTATCCGACTCTTTGCGACCCCATCAACTGCAGCATCCCAGGCCTCCCTGTCCACCACCAACTCTCGGAGTTCACTCAGATTCATGTCCATCGAGTCAGTGATGCCATCCAGCCATCTCATCCTCTGTCATCCCCTTCTCCTCCTGTCCCCATCCCTCCCAGCATCAGAGTCTTTTCCAATGAGTCAACTCTTCGCNATTCACAACCTTAGGTGTTATTCATTAACACCATGTTCATTTTACATTCCTCATCTTAAAATGGGGTTCAGGTGTGTCAAACCAGTAAGAGTCAGGATCAGTGCTTGAGCCCAGATATTTTTTCTAATTTTGTCCAAAGTACATGCTCATATTTGTGACTCTACACTTCACATGTATCTTTTTAACAACATTAATTACATAGAATACATATGTTAATTTTTATAACAAGCTTATTTTGTGCTTGATTATTCAGTTCATTAATAAATTAAATACCTATTCCCCTTTGCTGTATTAGTGTGAGGGTAAAATAAAATTAAAAACATGAAAGAACATTGAAAGAATTCTAGAGTAATGTACAAATGTGAAGTGTTTTATTATATGTTACACCATCATATTGGTCATTGGAAGGTTTGAATTACTATCTTAAAATTGAATGGTTGTATGTGAGTATCTAATTCTGAATCTTGAGTCCCCCTCTATTCACCTATTAGCACTCAGCAATGATTTTTAATCAACTGGAAAACTGAAAAGGGCTTTGGTAAATGTCCATTAGATATAAAACATTTTACTGAAGTTCATCAACAAATGACATTCTTAATTAATTTTCTGCTCATAAAATCCCTGTTCTGGTAAAGAGATTATTCTTATGCCACACATACAGCACTTTCCTACAAGCTGAATGAAACCACCCATTTGAAAATCCTACAGTGGGCCACTGACCTGAAAACACACATTTCAGAAAAGAGAGACTGCACCTCTCCTGTGTCCTGAGAAGCAGCCGCAGCCTTTCTGAAATGATCCACTGTCTCTGCACACAGACATGAACAGTCCCTGCCTCGCTCATCCCAGCCCAGATTCTCAGCCAGTATTAAAATGCAACCTCAGCACACCTGATCCTACTTCATTAATAAGTTTCTCTCTTTCTCCTCATTCCGCTTTTTATCCTTTCAGAAAATGACTGTTTCAACTCTTGATGTAATTATATTTTTCATTTTATGTGTTAGCCCTACTGCTTCCTTTATTTTCTCAATGAGAAGAAAAATTTAAGCATATTGCATTAGAAACCATGAATATCTTTCTAAGCATCAACTGCAAGTAATCACGCAAGTAAGACATCCCCATCATGGGAAGATTTCAGTGCTGCTTCATTAGCACGAAGGTAGGCAACTAGGAGGGAGGCGGCAGGACTTGGTGCTACTTAAACAAAACTTCATTCTTTCTGTGTGACGCTCGACAAATGGTAGACAAAATATTTTCTCCCTATTTTTATTTTTAATATAATGAATTCCAACAATATCCTCACCTAATTCTTGCCCGTACTTTATCATTGGGCTTCCCTGGTGGCCAGAATCTGCCTGCCAATGCCAGAGATAGGGGTTCAATCCCTGGGTCAGGAAGATGCCCTGGAGAAGGAAATGACAACCCATTCCAGGATTCTTAACTGGGAAATCACATGGACAGAGGAGCCTGGCAGGCTATAGTCCATGGGGTCACAAGAGTCACACACAACTTAGCAACTAAACAACAACAACTTAATCATTACTGGCAGTTGGGGTAAGAAATTTATATTCCCAGAGGTCTTTGGACATGGGCTATAGCATGCATCATATGATGATAAATGCTGTGGAGGCTTCAGGTGATCTGAAAAATATTATAAATGCAAATGAAATAATACTAATCTGTGATTCTCAATCTATCAGAAAAGCTGTAGAAAGAAAAGTTGAGTTTGCAGAAATGATGAGCACTTACCCTCTCTGAGAAGAGCATCACTGATTCAAAAAACCAATTGGGAGGGAGCTGATTGCTGAGCAGTGTCAGCACATGGGTCTGGGAGACTCCCCCTAGAGCCAAAGGAGACGCAAAGAAAACAGTAGGAAAATGAAGAAGCGTAGGAGTGTATGTGTTAGTCTCCCTTGTCAGGAAGCAGAGCCTGAGATGAGATCTGGGTGCAACCTGTGAGGGAGGGGAGGAAGCAGGACAGTAGAGGAGGGAGCCAAGCCAGAGCATGGGTGTCCACTGGGGTCTGCGGTTGCAAATAAGGCTCTAGAACGAGAGTCAGCAGGTTTCAACATCGCTCAGCTTCTCAGCTCTGCCTTTGTGGCACAACAGTAACTGTAGGCAATAAAGGAGCCTTGCTTTGTTCCAATAGAACTTTGTTTACAAAAGCAATCAGATTTGGCCAAGGGGCCATGGTTTCCTGACGCCTTCTCTAGAGTATGAATCATATCACAGAGTTGCTGGCTTCTCCCTGCTCCAGAGGCGAGGAGTTCGGCCGTCTGTGCCCTGTATCAGCCAGTCATCGGTCAGTCATCAGGCATAGAGCTGGCCTGGGAGTGGCGCCAGGACCTCCAAGACCACGTGGTTTCTCTCAGCTAGGAGGAGTTCTCCAATTTCACTGTGAATCTGTGAATTCCATGAAAAAAATCTTAATTTGTGTTTTATGAAGCAAGTTCTCTGAGTCACCTACAGTGTGAAGGGGGAAAAGAAAAAATCACCGAGTCCTAAACTGTCTAAACTTCAATTTTATCTTTCTTAATATCCTTGAAGACTAAGAAGAGAAATGCGTTTGGGAGTTGTGAATAGTTAATTACTTAAACCAGTTTCCAGAATGAAATTAATTCTAAGGCCCATGGACAGAGGAGCCTGGTAGGCTGCAATCCATGGGGTCGCTAAGAGTTGGACACGACTGAGCGACTTCACTTTGACTTTTCAGTTTAATGCATTGGAGAAGGAGATGGCAACCCACTCCAGTACTCTTGCCTGGAGAATCCCAGGGATGGGGGAGCCTGGTGGGCTGCCGTCTATGGGGTCGCACAGAGTTGGACACGACTGAAGCAACTTAGCAGCAGCAGCAGCAACAAAGGACAGTAATTGGTAGAGTTATTTCAACTTCATGTGTTTAGATAATAATACACATACGTGCACATTCACACACACATGCCCTCCCCACCAACACACACACAGTAGGCCAAAGGGTAAATACTAGGTCAGGATGCTGGCTCAGCTACTGAGAGCTGGAGATGGGAGATCAGGGACTGAGTAAAATGAGGGCTTTTATAATCTATAGCTCAACACATGTTAGCTATTTCAGTGTTAGCAAATTCAAGCAAATGTTAGCAAATACAAGCAAAAATATGTTTTAAAAAACTAAGAGATAAAAATCAAGAAATGAAATAATAACATTAATATGGGGGCTTCCTGGTGGTCCAGTGGTTAAGAATCAGCTCTGCAATGCAGGGGACATGGTTTGACCGCTAGTCAGGGAACTAAGCTCCCACACATGTGTGTGCATATGCCACAGAGCAGCTAGTGAGCCTGCGCGCCACGTCTAAATAATTTATGCGCTGCAATGACGGATCCTGCATGCTGCAACTAAGACTTGATGCAGGCAAATCAAAAAAAAATAGAATTAAAATGAAATAAGAGCTGAATCCTAAGCTGCATGAACCAAATCAAAAAACAGAAGGAATCTGAAATCAAGAGATCATAAGGAAAAAAAGGAACGACATAGGTGATGACAAAAGAAAAGGCTACGTGTCAATGATGCATGCAGGTTTTCTTTATTCAGAGGTGTGGTGGGGTAAATTTTTAAAAAGCATTGTTTTGTAAGGTTGAACAAATAGCTTACATACATGCATACATGAACAGATAACTTACATGCATGTGTAATTTACAATCCAGTAGCACCCCTTATAGATAGACAGGCTAGAGAAATTTGCAAAGGTAGACCAACAGATACGACTAAGAGTGTTCAAAGCTAAGTCGTTTATAAAAATAAATTACTGGAAACAATTCAAATGCCTATTTACAGGAGAATGGGTAATTTGTAATATATATACATAGTAGAATATTATACATCAGGGGAAATAAATGAACTGCAGCTACATGCATTAACATAAATCTTAAAACTTTGCTACTGAGTGAAGAAAATAAGCTTTAAAAACCCCATTTCCTCATAAGCTATAGAAAGCTGCAAGAGAATGTTTCTCTCATCCTAATAACAGCAAAAAAAAAAAAAAAGATAACATGTAAAATTATAACTTATCTTGAACCCATCAGGGAGCTGAGGTCACAAGGCAGCCATAAGAACTGAATTTCAAAACCAGACCAGTCCCTTTAAAGAAAGACAAGATATGGAAATTATTTCACCTTGGCAGAGATCAAGAAAAATAGGAGATCACTCCAGCAGAGGGTAAGGCATCGGCTAAAATTTTAACAAATTCCTAAAGTCCAAATGTGGCCTAGGATGTAAGTTTAGAATAACTAGGAGCCCCAGGCCCAGGGTAGCTCTCACTCACACACCAGCTCTTCTCCATGGCGCTCCAGTGACGCCCTCAAGAAAGATTAGGGGCGGGACAAAAGACCAGAGAGATCTCCCTTCAGGGGTGTACATGGATGGAGAGCAGCTTCTGCTTGATTCAGGGGCAAAACCATCTCTCATCAAAAACAAAAGCCGCTTTGGGAAGAACAGAAAATCATCTGGTGTTCAGGGTCCCTGGGGAAGAGATGGCAGCAAAAACCATCCGCCTCTTGAGGCGGTATGGCACTCCCCTTCCTGCCACCAGAAAGCTTCTTGGGAAAGGGCAGGACAATGGAAAGTCTCTGCATCCGTGCTCCGCACCACACAGAGCCGAAGTCTGGTACCCTCGGTGGGGGCAGGGATTCTTCTGGAGCCTGCCGCAGATCCAAGGCAGAGCTCTATTGCCACAGGTGGGACTGATGGAAACCTTGAGCATGCGCTATCCCCAAGGCCCAGGCACAAAGGCTCTGCCTAAAACTGAGATGATTGTTTAATCTCATTTTTTCACAGTTATTTCATTTATTTTATCTTAAAAATTTTTATTGATGTATAGGTGAATTACAATATCATGTAAGTTTCAGATGTACAGCACAGCTATCTAATTATATATATATATATATTAGTTTGTATATGTGGTATATATATACACAATGAAATATTATTCAACCATTAAAAAAGATTAAAATAATGTCATTTGTAGCAACATAGGTGGACCTAATGATTATGATACTAAGTAAGCCAGATAGAGGAAGATGTATCATGTGATATCATAAAAAAATACCATACGATATCACTTACATGTGGAATCCAGAACAAAAAAGGCACAGATGAACTTATTTCCAAAACAGAAATGTACCAGGAGACAAAGGAAACAAGCTTTAGATGCCAAAAGGAAAAGGGGAATGGGTAGAGAAATTTTTTCTTATTTTTAATAATTTTAGAAGAAAATATGTTGTCTAAAGCATAAACTCAGTTCAGTTCAGTCACTCAGTCATGTCCAACTCTTTGCGACCCCATGAACTGCAGCACGCCAGGCCTCCCTGTCCATCACCAACTCCCGGAGTTCACTCAGATTCACGTCCATCGAGTCAGTGATGCCATCCAGCCGTCTCATCCTCGGTCGTCCCCTTCTCCTCCTGCCCACAACCCCTCCCAGTATCAGGGTCTTTTCCAGTGAGTCAGCTCTTCGCATGAGGTGGCCAATGTATTGGTGGTAACAATGTATTACAAAGTGTATAATGTATGAGATGTAAAGCATATGACAACAATAGTACAAAGGATGGGAGGGAAGAAAGGAAAGAATTCTGCTGCAAGGCTCACATAATCTGTATGAAGTGATATAATAAACGTGAGGATAGACTATACTAAGTTAAAACATATATTTTAAACCTTAGTTCAGTTCAGTCGCTCAGTCCTGTCCGATTCTTTGCAACCCCATGAATCGCAGCACGCCAGGCCTCCCTGTCCATCACCAACTCCCGGAGTTCACTCAAACTCACGTCCATCAAGTCAGAGTTATTGCCAAATATTATAAAGGAAATTTAATTAGAAAAAACAAATGGAGGTGAAAAAGTAATCTCAAAAATATTCTATTAATCCAAAAGAAGTCAACAAAAGCCAAAAAAGGAACAAAGTACAGATCAGACAACCAGAAAGCAATTATGGTACACTTAAGGCAAATGATACCAATAATTATATAAAATGAAATTGTCTGAATGGCATTATTTTAAAAATCATTTGCAGACACTTAAGTATGTGATAGCATTTTTACAAGCTTCAAAAATGAGCAAAATTATATAGCAGAAACTAAAACAACACTATAAAGCAATTAAACTAATAAAAATGAGCAAAACTAAACAGTATGTTTCTTAAAGATGCTTCTAAAAATATCTAACAACATCATGGACTGACAAAAATATAGAGTCTACTTATGTATACAACTATTAAAAATATGAATGATAAAATTTGCAATAGAGATTACTTCTAGAAGGAGCTAAGGAGTACAGAAGGTCCAGCAATCTTGTAAAATTCTGGTTCTTGAATTGGGTGTTGAGTGTACATAGCATTACTATGCTTTGGTACATATTCATTACATATATTTTGTCTTGAGCTTTAAATAAAATATTTTCAAAAAGTTTATAGAAGCAACTAAATATAGGATTGGGCCTCAAAGTAAACTAGACGGGATTTTCAGAAAACAAAGGGAGAAAGGGCATTTAGAACAATACTGAAGTGAGAGATTTCACAAAAATTTAGTTCAACAAAAATATCTTGAACATATATTCCATGCGCAAGGTGTTGAGCTCTATAATGGATATAAAGTTATAAGTAAAATAGCATTCTTTACTTTGGATAACTTATAGCATAGTGGAGGTGTTCACTGTATCTCTATCTGAACATACTCTGCTGTTTAAAATAACCCAACAGTAAGCACACAAAGAAGAAGCCAGTGAAGGTATAGAAGAAGCAAGACGGGCCACGTGTTGATAACTTTTGACGCTTTCTGATAGAAGTGACGTGTTCACTGTTTCCGCATATCTATAGGTGCTTTCTGGAGAAAGGAACAGCAATCCACGCCAGTATTCTTGCCTGGAGAATTCCATGAACTGAGGAGCCTGGCGGGCTACAGTCCATGGGGTCACAGAATCAGACACGGCTGAGTGACTAACACACATAGAGGCTTTAGGGCTTCCCTGGCGCCCTAGCGGTCAAGAATCCACCTGCAATGAGGAAGACAAAGATTCGATCGCTGGGTCAGGAAGATCCCCTGGAGAAGGAAATGGCAACCCACTCCAGTATCCTTGCCTGGGAAATCCCAAGGACAGTGGAGACTGGTGGGCTACAGTCTATGGGGTCACAAGGAGTCAGACATGACTTAGAGACCAAATAACAACAACATAGATACATTAAATTTCTCCTAATGAAAAGCAAATCTATTTTGTTTACAAAAATTATCTAGTTTGGTACTTTAAAAACTAGAATGCGGAACTGGTGAAACTTCTGGTCAACAGGAAAAAAGTTAGGTGCCACTTTCATGATTCCAAGATTCTTGGTAGGCTAGTGCATGCATGCTCAATCATGTCAGACTCTTTTTGTATTGCCTGCATTGGAAGACAGGTTCTTTACCACTGAGCCACCCGGGAAGCCCACTTGACAGGTTAGAATGAAATATGTAAATAGATATGGATATGGATGGGCTTCCCTGGTAGCTCAGCTGGCCAAGCATCCGCTTGCAATGCAAGAGATCCTGGTTCTATTCCTGGGTCAGAAAGATCCCCTGGAGAAGGGATATGTTTCCCATTCCAGTATTCTTGGGCTTCCCAGGTGCCTCAGTAAAGAATCCACCTGCAATGCAGGAAACCTAAGTTCAGTCCCTGGGTTGGGAAGATCCCCCTGGAGGAGGGCATGGCAACCCACTCTAGTATTCTTGCCTACAGAATCCCCGTGGACAGAGGAACCTGGTGGGCTACAGTTCATGGGGTCACAAAGAGTCAGACATGACTGAGCAACTAAGTACAGCACAGCACATGGATATGGAATATAGATATATATTATTAGATATATAGATAAAACAAAGATGCAAAAAAATAAAAGGCATAAAGACTGGAAAGAAAGACATAAAACTGTCTCTATTTGCAAATAGCATAACTGTATAGAGATGATATAGAAAACTCAAAGACCTTTTAAAAAGCTGTTAAAACTAATTAGTGAGTATCATACTTGAAGAATATAATCAATATAAAAATTTAATAGTATTTCTATATACTAAAGTAAATAATCAGAAGTTTAAATTTTTTGAAGCACCATTTTCAATAGCACCAAAAATGAAATATTTTTAAAAAATATCACAAAGTAAGTGTAAGACCTGTATGTTAAAAACTATAAAATATTAATGAATGAAACCAAGAGGATCTAAATAAATGCAATGATATACTATTTCGAGGTTAGGAAGATTCAAAGTTGTTATATCAGTTCTCTCTAAATTGGTCTACAAAGTTAATGGAGTCCTAATCAAAATCCCAAGAGGATTATTATTTTAAAAATAAACATTCTAAAATTTATATAGACAGGCAAAGAAATTAGAATAAACGAAAAGGTTTTGGAAGTTGGAAGTTTCACATTACCTGATTTCCAAGCTTTCTATAAAACTACAGAAGTCAAGACAGTCTGATGTTGGTGAGAAGAAATATATACAAATAAATGGAACAAAACAAAGAGTCCAGAAATAGATGCACACATGTAGTATCACCTAATTTTTTACAAAGTGCAAAAGCAACTCAATACAGAAAGGAAAGCAAGTTCAACAAATGGTGCTGGGACAATTAGGTAACAGTGGGGAATTCTGTTTTGCTTTTTTTAAGTGAACCTCAATCCATACCTCTCACTATACAAAAATTATCTCAAAGTAGATAATAGACCTAAATGTAAAACCTAAAGCTATATAACTTCTAAAAGAAAATGTATGACAGAAATGAAATCAATATTGTAAACTGATCATCAATCAATTAAAAATGAATACATATTTTTTAAAAGAAAAAAAGAATTATAATAAAAGAGAATCAAATAGAAAAATAAAGAAAATGTAAAAAAAAAAATGCTATTTTCTTGAGCTAAACAATGATTTCTTAGATACAACACCCAAAGCACAATCCATAAAGAGAATACTCAATAAATTGGATTTCATCAAAATTAAGAACATCTACTCTTTGGAAGCCAATATCAAAATGAGAAGCCTTAGAGAGGGAGAAAACATTTGTAAATCATATTTCTAATAAAGAGTTTGTATCCAGCTTATAAATGGAACTCTCAAAATTCAATAATAGCCAATTTAAAATAGGGAGATATTTGAGTAGATACTTCATATAAGAAGATACAAGTATGGCAACTAAGTACATAAAAAGATGCTCAACATCAATAGTCACTAGAAAAGTGAAAATTAAGACCACAGTAAAATACAACTATTAATATATACCTATTCGAATCAAATCTAATTTTTTAAAAATATCTGACAACATCAGGTACTGATGAAGATGCAGAGTGAGTGGTACTCTCAAACATTTCTCAAAGGAATGCAAAATGGTACTTCACTTTGGGGAAACATTTTGACAGTTCCTTGCAAAGTTAAACATAGACTTACAATGCAACTTAGAAATTCCACTACCAAATATTAACCCAAGTAAATAAAAACCTATGTTTTAACAAAAAGATATGCACAGATGTTTAGAACAGCTTGATCTGTAAATTGCCAACATCTAGAAGTAGTTCAAATGTCTCTCAGCTGAGGAATACACAAACTCCCAGTATGTCTGTAAAATGGAATACTACTCAACAGCAAGAGAAACGAACACACACGATGCACACAACAATATGATTTAATATTCAGTGAATTCTACTGTGTGAAAACAGCTATAGTCCAAAGCACACATTCTGTATAATTTCACTGAGAAGACATTCTTGCAAAAGCAAAATCATCAGAACAGAAAATAGATCAGTGATTGCAGACATGAGAATGGAAGAATGGTTGGCTACAAAACTGTACTGGGGAAAATTCTGGAGCAATAAAACTCTTTATCTTAATCGTGGCAGTGGCTGCATGGTTGTATAAATTTGTCAAAACTCAAAGAATTGTACAGTAAAGGCAGTAAATTTTACTATATGCAAAATACACTGAAATTTTTTAAGTGAAAAAGATTTCCTTTCCAAAATATAACATGGGTAACCATGGACTATTTTATTTCATTTACAAAATTCATAATGCAAAATGAGAAAGATATTATTTAATGTGCATACATGTAGAAGTATGAGAAATAATTATAAATTCAGTATGAATAAACTCCTTGGCATGAAGGACCAAAAGTCAATTCACTCTTCATAGATACACAGAATTCAAAAAAAGGCAAGGGAGACATCCCTAGTGTTCCAGTGGTTAAGAACCCACCTGCCAATGCAGAGGACATTAGTTCGATCCCTGGTCCAGGAAGATTCCACATGCCACGAGGCACCTCAATCAGGCGCCACAACCACCGAGCCCGAGCGCCCTGGAACCCAAGCGCTGTGCCAAGAGAAAGCGCCGCAGTGAAGGGCCTGCACGCCAGGCTCCCCAGGCACAGCGGTGAGAGGCCAATACAGCCGAAAGTAAAAGCAAATATGCAGATAAGTAAACAAGCTGTTTTTGTTTTTAAGGCAGGGAGCAGTGCCTTGTTTTATACTAGAGGTCATCTGGGGCAGTAATTTGGATCCAGGCCGACAACATCGGAAGGGTAATGACTCATGTACGCCACCATCTACAAATAGGATCTCCTTTTTCCAGCCAGTGTGAATTCACCATCATTGAAGGGGCTCAGAGAACAGTGAGATCAATTCTAAAGTGAATTAATAAGTCAGAATTTCAGCATTTGTCTTCTCTTCCTAAAACACTATTGATCAACCACCTGCTCTGAGCCAAGAACTGTCTAGCCTGGAAATATGCTAGTAAACAGGTACATGTGTTTCCAGCCTGAGAAAGACCTGGTTAAAGTTATCAAAATAAGTGTTCTTTCCTCCAAAATGCAAAACGTATAGTTGAGAAAGTAGAAATGCAGAGAGCAAAGCGTCCTGATTTATTTTACTTAATTATGTCCAGGAAACTCTCAGGTAGCCATGATCATAAGCAGACAGCCAAATTCTAATTGACTGCCTCTGCTTAGAATTCAGTTCTGTTCTGTCTTGTTTTGTTTTTGTATCCTGGATACTAAATCTGGACTTCCTCAGCATGGTTGCTTATTACCTTACCTTACACCTCTCTCCAATTAGTATCTGAAATGATGTGAGTACAAAGGGCAGAGACAAGTCATTCATCACATACCTCTGCTTTTACTGAGCCTTGTATGCGCTCAGTGATTTATGGAACACGAAGCTGATAATGGCCTGTCCTGTAGCTTTGGCATTCAGTAGGGGGGCTTTTTCCAGTCTATGACCACAATTGTCATATGGTATGTTGATGTATTTTATATAGCAAACCTGGAGAAGGAAATGGCAGCCCACTCCAGTATTCTTGCCTGCAAAATTCCATGGACAGAGGAGCCTGGTGGGCCACAGTCCACAGGGTCACAAAGAGTCGGACACGACTGAACAAGAGCACAGCACATGTATCAAGCCATGAGTATGTTGCTGTATATTTGCACACTTTCCTAAAGTAATTCCTTAATCACAAGTGATCCATTCACTCATTTATTAATAATTGCCTCATCTCTACTAGAGTCGGACACGACTGAACAAGAGCACAGCACATGTATCAAGCCATGAGTATGTTGCTGTATATTTGCACACTTTCCTAAAGTAATTCCTTAATCACAAGTGATCCATTCACTCATTTATTAATAATTGCCTCATCTCTACTTAGCAAGCATCCACTGTATGTCACTCAACTTGCTAGGTGTTAGAGGTACAAAAATGGTGGTTTTTAATTATTTCACTACAATTTAACTGCATTTGATTCTTACAGCTATCTCTGACCAAAGGAAAACATATTGTTTATTTCATTCTCAAGGCAACAGTTTTTGTTAGTGTAATTATTACATACACATCTCACTGTGTACACACACACACACACACACACACACACACACACACACACACCCCTAAAATGGCTTGATCCTAAATTTTTCTTCTTAAAAGATAGAAATTACCTTGATTTAAAACTCCTTACTTCCTGAAAGTTTCTCGAATTCTCTTAGCCCTGAATGACCTCTCCCTGTTTGATTCCTCAAGCAAATTTTACTGTTTCTCTCTCACTTTATAACGTGTGTCTCATTGTATTTCTTTGTGTGTACCTTTCAAAGGTTTTTATTTTATTTTGTGTCAAGACAACATAACCAAATAATATAAGCATATGATGATGACTTTAAGATCATACAAAAGGAGTCCTCATGAAAAGCAACAGTGTTTGACCCTCCTTATCTTACTAGGCAACCCCCCAAACCTTCCCAATGCCTAAAGATAGCCATTGTTCAGGCTTGTATACTAGTACTTCTAGATGTTTGCTATCATATTTTTTGAGTTATAAACTTAGAATATTGTATGTTAGTTCCTGTCATGAAAGAATAAATTTCAACTTATTTACCTTGTTTTCCATATTCTTACTGTCTCCCAGTTTTTTTTATTTTTGCTAATCTTTTTTCACCAACTTTGGGAAGTACACCTTGACTCTCCGTTAAGTGCAGTGAAAATAACAAGTGATCCTGGCATCTGAGTCAGTTCTAATGAAGTGGATAAACCTAGAGCCTATTATACAGAGTGAAGTAAGTCAGAAAGAGAAAAACAAATATACAGTAACCCTTGTACGTGGCATCTAGAACAATGGTACTGATGGACCTCTGTGCAGACGGAGCCGCAGAGGTAGAGGACAGACTTACCAACACAGAGGGGAGGGGATGGGGCAGGTGAGTGGAGAGTGCGCCGGACGCGTCTTCACAGCCCCAGAGCCGGTGGAGACCTGCTGCGTGCCTCGGGGACTCAGACTGGGACTCTGCACCAGCCTAAATGGGTGGGAAAGAGTGGGAGGTGGGGGAAGGTCACGGGGAGGTTCAAGAGGGAAGGCCCACCTACACCTATGGCCAATTCACATCAATACATGGTGGAAATGAAACCAAGATGGTAAAACATTTATTCTTTAGCTAAAAATAAATACATTTTTACAAATATTAATGCTCCTACATTTGATTCCACCTCACCTTCCTTCTGAGGAGAATGCTTCAACTATCCAGCTCAAATTGATTCACTCATGTTTACCCCATATATTTTTAATTCATATAATACCTTTTATTTCCTTCACGTTTGGACCATGACTTTCAACACAACTTTCTGTTTAATTTTTCCATAAGTTTTTAATTGCCTGTCATTTTTCTTCTTGAGAAAATAGTTCATAGTTTCACTAATATTGCCAATTTTCAGCTCCTTGATTATTCCCTTACTGCTTATAATCCACTACTTTTTTTTCATGAGGACTTTCTTCATGGAAACTTCTATCTTTGCCATTTACAACTTTTCTTTTTAGACCTTTGCAGAAATTATCATTACAGGATAAATTTTAATCATACCCTGGTTTAGTCCCACAGTATTTTGAATTATTTATCTTCTTTCTTGGTTTTCACCTAAGTTTCCCTAGAGTCTCACTCTCTGCAAAGGGTACATGGAGATGTGTTAGGAAAAGCTGATCACATGTATGAGTACATGAAATGTTTTTATTTTGCCCTCAAAATAGCTTGGCTGGGAATGGAATTCCAGATTTAAAATAGTTTTCCCTCAGAATAATATTTAAGGCATTTTTCTGTTGTCATCCCTCAGCCAGTGTTGTTGAAGAGAATATTGGCTAATTTGTCTCTCATTCTTTTGTAGATACCTACTGTAGGTATTTTCCTTTCTGAAGCTTTCAAGTCCTTCTCATTTCCTTGATATTTTGAAATTTCATGACGATTGACCTAAGCTTATCAGTCAGGATTCTCATAAGAATAGATGGCCGTTGTGTGTAACTTGAGGAATTCTTCCGTACAAAGAGACCAAAGACGAAGGCTCACCGCTCCAGACTGGTAGGTGGCAGGTTTAATAAGCAAGGGAACTCACATACAAGGCTCGTCCTGGGTGGCCACAAGACGCGTAGACTTCCCCTCCCACCCACTGGAGTCTTACAAGTTTCTTTAATGTCTTTACCTGGTTCAGTCACATAGACTGTCCCGATGGTCTCAACAACACGTTGCTCCCTCAAGATTGCGCCTTGTCTTGAAATGAGTCCAGAGATGTGGATGGTGGGGTGAGGGTAAACATACACTCCAAAGACCGGGAGGGGTAAAGAGCCTTAGATTGCCTGGGCCCAGCTCCCCGGTGACCCTGCAGTCATGCCTTCTTAATGACCTCCTCCAGCAATGGCCCACTCAACTTAATAAAGGAGAAGTATTGAGGAGGAGTAATCTGGAGGATGGGGCTTCCCAGGCAGTGCTAGTGGTCAAGAACCCGCCTGCCAGTGCAGGAGACACAAGAGACTATGGGTCAGGAAGATGCCCTGGAGGAGGGCATGCAGCCCACTCCAGAATTCTTGCCTGGAGAATCCCGTGCACAGAGGAGCCTGGCAGGCTGCGGTCCATGTGATCGCACAGAGTCGGACAGGACTGAAGCAGCTTGGCAAGCATGCACACAGCCTGGAGGATATTTACGACAGTATTGGATAAGGGAGATGNCAGATCAGAGATCTCTAGGGCACAAGGCTCGGGTGTCTGAGATTCCAGCCAAAGGGGATTTTCTATTTTTTCACATAGGAAGCTTCCACCTGTGATTTCCTTTGAACCACAAGGAAAAAATGATTGCAAACCAAACATCCTCTCAAGGACTCCGATGAAGAGTGGAGGACGGCGCCGTGCAGAGTGGAGGACGGTGCTGTGCACAGTGGAAGCCTGGACCCTGCAGGCAAGCACTTCCGGGTGCATCTCAGCACCCGCACATGTAAGCGCGTGGTTTCCAGGTGATGCTTCTGTCGCAGCTGCACACCGCCCTCTGCCTCTGAGTGCGAGTGGCTGAGGACAGGGACTCGGGCGCCCACCAGCTCCCCAGCAGGTGGGGCCTCTCCTGGGCTGGACGGTGAACTCAGCCACAGAGCAGATGGGGGGCAGGTCCAGAGATAGAGGGAGCACCCGTCTCTGATCCTTAGTGCCTGCGCCTCCGGCGGGTGTGTGTATGTGTGTGAGTCACTCAGTCGTGTCCAGCTCTTGGCAACCCCATGGACTGTAGCCCACCAGGCTCCTCTGTCCATGGAATTCTCCAGGCAAGAACACTGGAGTNTCTGATCCTTAGTGCCTGCGCCTCCGGCGGGTGTGTGTATGTGTGTGAGTCACTCAGTCGTGTCCAGCTCTTGGCAACCCCATGGACTGTAGCCCACCAGGCTCCTCTGTCCATGGAATTCTCCAGGCAAGAACACTGGAGTGGATTGCCATTCCCTTCACCAGGGGATCTTCCCGACCCAGAGGTCGAACCTGGGTCTTTTGCATTGCAGGCAGACTCTTTACTATCTGAGCCACCAGGTGCCCAGGCATTAAAACATTTGTTCAGGTAAATGCTGTTTGGGGAAGTCATTTTTTTTCTTGGCTAACCTACAAAGAAGAAAATCAGTCCATCTAACTCACAAATGAAGAAGTAGCTAAAACCTAACCCCTTGACCAATGAGCATTGTATATGTACACCTCACCTTCGTTATTTGTCAGACATGAGATTGCTTCCACGTCTGGCTATTGTAAACAGTGTTGCTATGAACATTCTGGTGCATGTATCTTTTTGAATTAGTGTTTTTTTTTTCCAGTTGTATGCCCAGGAGTAGGATTATTAGTAGGGAAGGGCATGGCAACCCACTCCAGTATTCTTGCCTGGAGAATCCCAATGGACAGAGGAGACTGGCAGGCTACCGTCCATGGGGCCGCAAAGAGTTGGACATGACTGAGCCACTAAGCACAACACAGGACTGCTAGATCAAAGGGCAATTCTAGTTTTCGTTTTTTGAGAACCCTTCATACTGCTTTCTATAATGGCCGTACAAATTTGCATTCCCACCCCAAGGGTAGGAGGGCTCCTTTTCCACAGTGCTTCCTGGCGTTTGTGCCTTTTGTAAACTTTTCCATGATGATCATTCTGTGGATGGTGTGAGGTTGTATCTCACCATCCTTTTGACTTTCTTTTTGCTTTTATTTCTACACCCTAATCAGACAGATGGCTTTTGACACTTTTTATATTTATTTTTGGCTATCCCCTAAAGCTTTGACTATTTTTGCTAACTGTAGCAGGACCAAAACCACAAGGTGAGTTCCAGTCCTCTTTGGTTATTGAAAGGTTCAATAAGATATTAATTTTGTCAATAATGTATCAATCTTAGCAAAGAAAAATATGGTTTCTGAATTTTTTTTAGTGCCCTACTGACAATTATCTTTCTAAAATCTTGTTATTTGTCAGCAGGTCTCAGCTCAATGTGGAAATAGGTGAGTTTCAAACTCGTTTCTCTTACGCAGTGGTTTTCTCGTGGCACATTCTTTGGCTTTGATGTAAGAGGACTTTGAAGCCAGAATAGATATCTTCCTGATAATGGTGCTGAGCTCCATTCCCACCCGAATAGAAATTTCAAAATATTTGAGCCAAAGGTCCCCAACTTTTCTGCAAGCAGTTTGGACACAAGATCATTAAATCCTAAAACAAGCCTCAACAAAGACGACGTACTTTGTTTGCTTCCCAGACCAGGCTGTTTATTGGCCTTCACTCAGTTGCAGCATAAACAGTTGAGTCACAGGGATTCTGTGGGCGTGTCACATGGCTCTTTACCCTGCTGCCTCCGCAGTCCCATGCCTTCTTTGTTCTAGCCAGAACGCCCACCGTCAGCGTGTGTCTAATCTCAGAATGTATGCACAGCAGAGATCTGGGCTAAGTCCTTTATAAGCTCCGTGCCTGTCATCCTGAAGTCATCAGCCTAAGGAGGACCCATGAGCTTACAGTGTAATTAAGTGGCCATGTCAGGGGGTCAGGCAGCATCATCTTCTCTGGCCAAAAGCACTTAGAATCCTCATGTGGTGATTTATGATAGTGCTGCCTGGCCAACTACCAGAAAACCAGCTATCTTAACTCATCCAGGCCACGCTCTGAAAAGCTAATCTCTGTCTTTTTAAGAGCATCTCTTCATCTGTGGAGTATCACACACCTTCAGGAAGCACCTTACCAACGACATTGGTTGAAATTGCTGAGGCTGGCTTTCCTGTGATGTCCAGGAATTGTGACTTTCTCCATAACCCTCTTGGTGTGACTTTAACTATAACCCATGATGGAGTGATCGGGCTTCCCAGGTGGCACTAGTGGAAAAAAAAAAAAAAAAAATCTACCTGCCAGTGCAGGAGATACAGAGATGTGGGTTCAGTCTCTGGGTGGGGAAGATCCCCTGGAGGAAGGCATGGAAACCCACTCCAGTATTCTTGCCCAGAAAATTCCATGGACACAAGAGCCTGGAGGATTACAATTCATGAGGCTGCAAAGAGTCAGACATGACTGAACGAGCAAGCGTGACAAAGTGACTACTGAAAAAAGAGCAACTTCAGGCCATATTTCAATTATCTACGTATGCTTAGCAAGTGCATTTAAGCAATTGGCATGTTCTTATTAAACCAGATGAAAAACTGGTTTCACCTAGGCACTCCACAGCGAAAGCCTCCTCCAGAATTTCCTTGCAGATCGCTTCTGAAAGGAAGAGAAGGACAAAGAACTGCTGTGGTCTTATAACCTAAAACCCACAAAACCTGTCATCTGTATTCTTACACAACCATAACTAGATGAGATCTTATCTTTGGCTGATTGACTTTCAATAGTCCACTTAAGTATTTAGATTCGAGGCAGTGGAAATTCCAAGGGGTAAGTGTCTTTTAATTTCATGGCTGCAGTCACCATCTGCAGTGATTTTGGGGCCCCCCCAAAATAAAGTCTGACACTGTTTCCACTGTTTCCCCATCTGTTTCCCATGAAGTGATGGGACCAGATGCCAGGATCTTCGTTTTCTGAATGTTGAGCTTTAAGCCAACTTTTTCACTCTCCTCTTTCACTTTCATCAAGAGGCTTTTTAGTTCGTCTTCACTTTCTGCCATAAGGGTGGTGTCATCTGCATATCGGAGGTTATTGATATTTCTCCCATTGTTAAAAAGCTATCTTTTCTCGTTTATTGATTTTGCTCATAGGTGCGTTTGTATGCTCAGCTCTGAGTCATGTCCAACTCTTTAAATCCCCATGGACCATAGCCAACCAGGCTCCTCTGTCCATGGGATTCTCCAGGCAAGAATACTGGAGTGGGTTGCCACACACTCCTCCAGGGGATCTTCCTGACCCAGAGACTGAACTCACATCTCCTGTACTGCAGGCAGATTCCTTACTGTTGAGCGATCAGGGAAGCCCTTTNCACAGAGGATGCTACCATGACTTAGGATCATTACAGAGCTGCTACCACTCCTAAGCTCAACGGGACAAGGAAGGACAGGAAGGCCAGGGAGTCACACACAGAAAAGCATCCTGACCGCAGGCTGGTCGAGGGACAGAATCAGCCTGAAGAGACTCCAGACAGAGGAAGCCGCAGATAAACACCCCAAGCTTACCTTCTTCCTCCCTCCATCTCTCACTAGGACTCCCACTGGCCAAACCCACCCACGAGCCGAGGGCTGGGGACCAGATGGTGTTATCCATCATGTTAGAAAGTGGTGAATAGTGGAGAGTGAATATAGAGAGACGAACAGGTAGCCAGCACATCAATATGGTGCTTTTCTTTTTCCTTCCTCTGTACTGATGGGCTTTCAATCAAAAATCTTGCCCTAACTCGGCTCTAAATTTACTTCTGTTGTTTCTTTATAACTTCCTCCTCTCCTCATTTTCCCCCTTACTTTCTGAACTCCACGTTCTTCTTCTGCAGCACTTTACTCTTTGTTATCTTCACCAAATCATAAACTTCTTGAGGTCAGAGAATCCACAGATTATTTACTTTTGTCCCTTACAGTACCTGGCACAGCGGCCTGAACATGAATGGCATTAAGAAAATGAGTTCTAAATTAAGTATAAAAAATGTTCACCTTAAGTGTCAGTTGCTATGCAATGAGACCTTAGATGAGAAAGGCTTTCAGTAGCCTTTGCATTTCTTTAACTGGGGCTGCAATCTGTGCTTTGATATCCACCTTGACATAGAAAAGAACCCCAAGGGGTTTGTTACATTTCTGAATTAGGATGAGGAAAGAATGTATATTCTGTTTTGACTCAAAATATAAAAAAACATGAAAACATTTAACTCTTTAATAAAGAAGACTTAAATAGCAATCACCAACAGGTAATTGAATTTACATAGGAAATGGCAACCTACTCCAGCACTCTAGCCTGGAAAATTCCAAGCACAGAGGAGCCCAGCCTACAGTCTATGAGGTCTCAAAAGAGATAGACATGACTGAGCAGATATGCAGATGACACCACCTTTATGGCAAAAAGTAAAGAGGAACTAAATAGCCTCTTGATGAAAGTGAAAGAGGAGAGTGAAAAAGTTGGCTTAAAGCTCAACATTCAGAAAACAAAGATCATGGCATTTGGTCCCATCACTTCATGGGAAATAGATGGGGAAAAAGTGGAAACAGTGAGACTTTATTTTTGGGGGCTCCAAAATCACCGCAGATGGTTATTGCAGCCATAAAACTAAAAGACGCTTGCTTACTCCTTGGAAGGAAAGTTATGACCAACCTAGATAGTATATTGAAAAGCAGAGATATTACTTTGCCAACAAAGGTCTCTCTAGTGAAGGCCTCTCTAGTGAGTTTTTCCAGTGGTCATGTATGGATGTGAGAGTTGAACCGTGAAGAAAGCTGAGCACCAAAGAATTGATGCTTTTGAGCTGTGGTGTTGGAGAAGACTCTTGAAAGTCCCTTGGACTGCAAGGAGATCCGACCAGTCCATCCTAAAGGAGATCAGTCCTGGGTGTTCACTGGAAGGACTGATGCTGAAGCTGAAACTCCAGTACTTTGGCCACCTCATGCAAAGAGTTGACTCATTGGAAAAGACTCTGATGCTGGGAGGAATTGGAGGCAGGAGGAGACAGGGACAACAGAGGATGAGATGGCTGGATGGCATCACTGACTCGATGGATGTGAGTCTGAGTGAACTCCGGGAGTTCGTGATGGATAGGGAGGCCTGGCNAAAGTTATGACCAACCTAGATAGCATATTGAAAAGCAGAGACATTACTTTGCCAACAAAGGTCCGTCTAGTCAAGGCTATGGTTTTTCCAGTGGTCATGTATGGATGTGAGAGTTGAACCATGAAGAAAGCTGAGCACCAAAGAATTGATGCTTTTGAGCTGTGGTGTTGGAGAAGACTCTTGAAAGTCCCTTGGACTGCAAGGAGATCCGACCAGTCCATCCTAAAGGAGATCAGTCCTGGGTGTTCACTGGAAGGACTGATGCTGAAGCTGAAACTCCAGTACTTTGGCCACCTCATGCAAAGAGTTGACTCATTGGAAAAGACTCTGATGCTGGGAGGAATTGGAGGCAGGAGGAGACAGGGACAACAGAGGATGAGATGGCTGGATGGCATCACCAACTCGATGGACATGAGTTTGAGCAGACTCCGGGAGTTGGTGATGGACAGGGAGGCCTGGCGTGCTGTGATTCATGGCGTCGCAGAGAGTTGGACACGACTGAGCGACTGAACTGAACTGAGCAGGGAAAACATAACAGTACCATAACCTTGAATTTTTTGCTTTTAATTTATTTTTTAATCAGGGTATAATTGCTTTACAATGCTATGTTAGTTTCTGCTGTACAACAGTGTGAATCAGATACATATGTAAACTCTAAGTATATATATCCCCTCCCTCTGGAAGTCCCCTCCCATTGCCCTATCCCACCCCTCTACATCATCACACAGCACCAAGCTGATGAATTTGTTAAAAGAATTTACTGGGATTCTGCATTACAATTCGAGGTAACATGATGATATTAATGGGTAGAATCCTTTACGGTTACTTCTGTTGTTAAAATCATGTTTTTTTTAACGCCAAGAGATGTTTAGACAGCAAAATGAGATATGAGAGAAAATGCCTCAAAACTCTGACAGCTTTTCCACACACTTTCTCTACTTTTCACCCTCAAAAGTGGGTGTTTATTCAAGGACTACAAAACTGGACTTCAAAACCTTTTTAGTAAACCTGCCTCTATGGTACCTCACTCTATTATAGAAGAGCATTTGTATAATAGGGAAGAACAAGCCTGACTCCATATTGGTTATGTTTCCTTTCATTTAACCTCTATAGTCTATTGCTTTTGCTAAAGGTAAGAATGTTGCCTATATCCTGGAATCTACAGGATAGCCCATTCTGAAGGCTCTGACCATTAAAGGTGTTAACACTTATCCCATTCATACAGAGATTTAAAAAAATTGCAGAACAGAGAATAACATTTGTCTCATTGGAGGTTTACAGGATCCTGAACATTGTGACCTGATCCTGGTGAACAGATGCAAGAACAAAGGATTCTGACACCAAGAAGTTTGAAACAATCAGTCATATCCTGTCCTCTTTTAGTAAAAGATGCCTAAATTCTAATTCAAGGAGGCTTGTTCTTTGGGACCCTACTCCATCATTTTCTTGGTCTGCTGGCTTCCCAAATAAAGCTGCTATTTCATGCTCCAACAACTCATCTCTCAATTTATGGGACTGTCATCTGACAGGCAGTCTGGGCTTGGACTCCGTAACACTCACACCTACTGATCTGGGGCCCCGGCTCAAACTGAGGCAGGAATGGTCCATCTGAAACATCCTCTAGTGCGTGGTAGTGACTCAATAAGTGACAGTCTTGCAGAAATGTGTGCAGAAGAAAATTCCAATAAAGATAAGCAGACATTATGGAATAAAGTGACAAAAAGATCAAACTCTAGTAACGCTTAGAAAATAAGGGTTTCAACAAGTCTTTATTGAGAAAAACCTGAGATAAACAAAAGAACGACAACACAGAGCTCAGCAAATAAAATAATAATAGTTACTAGTTATTAAGGGTTTACTCTTTGCCAAGTATAGTGAGAAACACTTTATAAACAAGATCTCTTTTGATCCTCAAGTAACCTTATGAATTACATATTACTGTCCATACAATTCATGTAAGGAATTGTCTGAGACAAGACAAGCAACTCTTTCAGGAACATAGCTCTATGATATTATGTGTATTTTCCTGAATACTTGTATATTTATTTATATATATTGGAAGTTTTTCTGAAGTCCTCCATAAAAAACAACATTTTAAGATATTGTTTGAGGGAAGACTTCGAATTTGTGGGACCCAAATAGCAATCACAACCAAGGTTCTAGAGCCCAGAGTAGACAGATCAGCTTAGAAGTACCAGTAACCAGAGAGTAACCAAATCTAGCCTATTCATATTTGTGGCATCACTCTGCAGAAGGGCTCTTATTTTTAGAAAAGAAACTGAAAGTATCCTTGCAACTTATTCCAAGTTCTTATAACTCAGATCATCTTAGATATAACTTCAATATAAGCTAAATCACTTTTAAGGAGTTTTTCCCCTTTTATGACACTATGTAACTCTTTTATGACACTATGTAACTCTTTTATGATTTAAGCAAAAGCCAACTTTATTAAGTAGGAAAAATTACATGCAAGAAATTTATAACCTGCCAATCACTGAATGCCAATAACAAGCTGATTCTTACAGAATTTCATAACACAGTATATTTCCGATGGTTCTTTGTGATTTGACAGAAACTTTTAAACTTTTTCTTCTTTCTTCTCTCTAGTAGTTTTCTAGGCTCTTTTGCTTCTTGTATATCTTATTGCCTTTAAGTTGTATCCTTTAATTTGCTCTCTGAGACTCTAAGTTTACTTTATACGTTAGTCATCATAAAAGAAAACAGGTAGACAGATTAACCTCATCTTCCCAAAATCTGAAGTAGCAAATATGCTTAAATTAAAAACAAACAAACACTATGAATCCTTGACCCTCCACTGCCAGTGATTGCAGTCCCAGAAGTGTGATCTTACCCTCCTTTCCTCTGAATTCTGGAATTCAGAGGAATTCAGCTCTGGAATTCAGCTCCTTCCACATGACTGCTCGAACCCCTCCATCACATCGCTTCCACATCTTGTCAGTGCTAACCCCAGAGGACACTTCAGTTAACTCCACCTCCTTCCGGCCTTGCCCCAGAGCACAGCTCTCCCCAGCCTCCAGAGTGATGCCTTCACTTATGTCCTTGCTCCTCTCCCATTCTCCAAAGGGCAGCCACAGAGAGCTTTCAAGATGTAAACTGCATCCATCTAATCTCTATTAAAAACCTTCAAACAGAAGGGGAAATATAAAGATGAGGAAGAGGAATATGCAGTATTAAAATGTTTTTATAAAGGCTTTTTAATGTTATGAAAGAAACACTTGTGAACATTTACGTCCACATATATGCATGCAAGATAGACATATGGTTTATTCCTAACTATGTGAAACAATATTCAATAAAAAAAAAAAGACTAGAAGGAAATAAATCAAAACATTGAGTATTAAAAAAAAAAACTTCAAAGACTTCCCATAATACTCAGAATAAATAAAATGTAATCTTAAAATGGTCTACAACCCTACATGGTTTTATCTCTGCTATTCCTTCCAATCATGTGCTGAACTTTCCACTCAGCTTTCAGGTCAGTTTCTAAGTAGTTGTGTGTTTGCTACGATGTTTCTCTCTTCCACTAGACTGTGGGTTGCTGGAAGGGGGATCATGGGAGTTTTATGCCTCATTCATGGATTTGCCTGCCTCAAAAAACTGGCAGGTAAGTCCTCCATAAATTTTTTTGTTAAATGAATAAATGAACAAGTTACTATAATAAGTAGGAAACATTCTATATTATATACAGCCAGTAAAATGTAAATTGCAAACTTAATGCTGTCGCATCAGTTGTGTCCGACTCTGTGTGACCCCATAGACGGCAGCCCAATCAACAGGCTCCTCTGTCCCTGGGATTCTCCAGGCAAGAACACTGGAGTGGGTTGCCATTTCCTTCTCCAATCATGAAAGCGAAAAGTGAAAGTGAAGTTGCTCAGTCGTGTTCTACTCTTCGCGACCCCACGGACTGCAGCCTACCAGGCTCCTCCATCCATGGGATTTTCCAGGCAAGAGTACTGGAGTGGGGTGCCATTGCCTTCTCCCGCAAACCTAATAGGTAAATGTGTACAATATATTATGTATGTATGTACGGCAAATGAAATATACAGTTGTATATTACATTTACTATGTGATTAACATAATGTTTACAATATGTATACCTTTAGATACACAGAATGCTTACAGTGCAATTGAGTCTATTAGAACATAGAATTCTCTTGCATATTCTTGAAGCCAATCTTGATTGTAAAGAGAGGAAGATCTATTTTAAAAGTTCAAAGCAGGGTCTGCCTTCTGATATGAAAGGAAAGTTTGCCTTTGGAGCAGATGATTCATTTGTCCCTAAAGGAATGTTTTGGTGGATGTTTTAGTGAAGAGGAACCAAAAAGCCTCTTGATGAAAGTGAAAGTGGAGAATGAAAAATTGGCTTAAAGCTCAACATTCAGAAAACAAAGATCATGGCATTTGGTCCCATCACTTCATGGCAAATAGGTGGGGAAACAGTGGAAACAGTGTCAGACTTTATTTTTGGGGCTCCAAAATCACTGCAGATGGTGACTGCAGCCATGAAATTAAAAGACGCTTACTCCTTGGAAGAAAATTTATGACCAACNATGGACAGGGAGGCCTGGCGTGCTGTGATTCATGGGGTTGCAAAGAGTCAGGCACAACTGAGCAACTGAACTGAACTGAACTTAGTTACACAGAGTGAAGCAAAAATCCTTTTGTGAAATGGGAAGCTGTGTGGAGGTTAACTGCTCTGTGTGATAATGATCTGGTATTTAATACAAATAGAGACATATGTATCTCTGTAGATTTTGTTTCCTTTTTAAATAACATCCTGAGCCTCCCATCCCCTCTCCTCCATTAGGTAGCCATGGTAGAGAAGGTCTTTCAAAGACTGGAGCTGAACCTCTGCCTAGAAGCATGGGTTAAGGAATAATGCACTGAAGCTAGCTCATTGTGGCTCCAAAAACCCAAAAACCCAGTTGCTAAATTCTCAAGAATCTTGTGAGATCATTGTTAAAAACAGACATCATTGAAAATTCATGATATAATCAATCATCCAGTTAAATGTTGTTATATAACCTTATAATTTAATACAATTAAATTACATTATATACCCTTACAATTAAATAAATTGTATTAAAAATAAAGTTAGGAAATTCCCTGGTGGTCCAGTGGTTAGTACGCCTCACTTTCACTGTCGAGGGACTGGGTTCAGTCCCTGGTCAGGGAACTAGCATCTGGCAAGTTGCAAGGTGCAGCCAAAAAAAATGATATAAATAAAGTTAAAAAATACTCAAAACTCATCACTTCCTATTTTGTTATATTTTACTACCACCTGCGCTCTTGAAGTGACTTACACTCCCAGTATCTGTATGGTGGAAATACTGTGTAATAGATAATGCTTCCCAGGTGGCGCCAGTGGTGAAGAACCCGCCTGCCAGTGCAAGAGACGGAGGAGAGCAGGCTTCAGTCCTTGGGTGGGGAAGACCCCCTGGAGGAGGGCATGGCAACCCACTCAGTATTCTTGCCTAGAGAATCCCATGGACAGAGGAGCCTGGCAGGCTACAGTCTGTGGGTCGCACAGAGTCAGTCATGACTGAAGTGACTGAGCACGCACGCTCACACTGCACACAGCTCTCTCCAGCTCACGTTTGATGGTGTCATGTTAATAGCTTGAAATCAGCCACTGTGGCTCCATTTACACCACGAAACTGGCAACTTCTATAAAATAGGGTTCGATTTATTGTTTTGTTGACTTGCAGACTAAAGAAAGTGATACAGAAAATACTTTAAAATCCAGATTAACCTTTAAATTGTGTTATGTCTGTAGCCATTACATTGTGAATAGCTCCAAACATTGCCAAAAATGAAATGATTGAAGCTCAGCCTTTGTTTTCATTGTTTCACTTTTGCTATATTCTTTAATATAACCCAAAATGTCAACCATTTATGTTAGAAGTACACTTGTAAATTGCAAGCATATGTTATCCAGGGCAAAACAGTTCTGCAAAAATCAATGAAATCATTCCTTGAGAACAAATTGTGATATGGGATTTACTATAAAAATATTGCATATTTTATTGTTATCACAAATTTTCTTACATCCTTTATATCAGTAAAATTAATTATAAACTTATGTACACACAAGCTTCCTGCATAGCTGAGTCGGCAAACCATCTGCCTGCAATGTTGGAGACCTGAGTTCAATTTCTGGATCAGGAAGTTACCCTGGAGAAGGAAATGGCAACCCATTCCAGTATTCTTGCCTGGAGAATCCTATGGACAGAGGAGCCTGGAGGGCTACAGTCCATGGAGTCATAAAAGTTGAACACGACTTAGTGCTATCTTTATGTACATATGTATGAACACATTTTTTTTTTCTCCAGCAGCCCAGCTTTTGATACAAAACATCACTGGGTCTGGGCCATTTCTGTAGCAGAATGGGATTTGTGGAACACTTTTGAACTGTGCTGTTGAAAAAGACTCTTGAGAGTCCCTTGGACTGCAAGGGGATCCAACCAGTCCATCCTAAAGGAGATCGGTCTTGGGTGTTCATTGGTAGGACTGATGTTGAAGCTGAAACTCCAATACTTGGCCACCTGATGTGGAGAGTTGACTCATTTGAAAAGACTTTGATGCTGGGAAAGATTGAGGGCAGGAGGAGAAGGGGACGACAGAGGATGAGATGGTTGGATGGCATCACCGACTCAATGGACATGGGTTTGAGTGAACTCCGGGAGTTGGTGATGGACAGGGAGGCCTGGGGTGCTGCGGTTCATGGGGTTGCAAAGAGTAGGACACGACTGAGCGACTGAACTGAACTGAACTGAAGTCTTCTTTGGTAAGTGGTAAAGAACCTGCTTACCATTGCAGGAGACATAAGATATGCAGGTTTGATCCCTGGGTCAAGAAAATCCCATGGAGCAGGGCATGGCAACCCACTCCAGTATTCTTGCATGCAGAATCCCATGGACAGAGGCGCCTGGTGGGCTACAGTCCATAGGGTTGCACAGTCGGAGCATGCACATGCAAGCTTTCTCTGGGATATGTAGAAACTTTGGAGAAGAAGAACCTAAAAACAGACTGCTAATCCTGGAATATAGTAGGATGAGAACTCTGGCTATTAGTATTTGGGAATTAAAAATGAGAGTAGGACCTAAAAGCTGGACTGTCAAATACACATGTATAAGACATTTATTCATGCAAGGACTAGCATATTAAGCAAGGACTAGCAAGTGATAACTATCATTAAATATAAAGTGATGTGTTTATTAGTCATGTTTTCCATTATATTAAATATTTTTCATTCTCTTGTAAATATATAAAACATAAAAAAAAAATACATGATTATGAAGAGAAGCAATTGGGTCAAAGAAAATAAATATTTAAATTCAGGTTTTATACCCAGCTCTTACCTTGTAACTGACATGAGTTAAATAGTTCGGCCTCACTGATTCTGTTTCTCACCTCCAAGGACTGAAATAGCAACCTAGCTCACCAGGTATCCATGAGAATTAAGCAATTCTGTAGCTTGTCATCATAGTTTCTTAAAAGAGTGATAGATGGAACAAAGCTCACTCTGCATTATAGAAAGTCTACAGATAAATCTAAACAGTGCTTAAATAGATTACACTTCCTTGGGTGGTCAGCTGACATCCTTTATCAAATCTGATGTTTTGAAATAGCTGTGATCAGTCTCTGAACATTCCTTCTTTAATCCCCTTGAGTGTCATCTTTGTAATTAACTAGAAAAAGTGAAAAATATGTTCTAGTGAGGCTGTTAATTAAATAGAAAATGCTTTATTTCTAACTTGGGTATCCTTATAAATTAAATGTTTTTCCTTCTATGCTGCTACTGTTAAGTCGCTTCAGTCGTGCCCAACTCTGTGCGACCCCATAGACGGCAGCCCACCAGGCTCCACCATCCCTGGGATTCTCCAGGCAAGAACACTGGAGTGAGTTGCCATTTCCTTCTCTGTTCCTTCTATAGGGACAGAGATAAACAGTTGTTCTTTTTACAAGGCCAAAAGTAACAAGCAAAATTTCTGAAAATGCCGCCAGATGATAATGGGTCCTAAGACTGCCCCCATTAAACCTGGAAGAGCTCTTCTGTTGCAATGACATGGCTTCTTGCATGCCAATTTACATAAAATAAATTGATGGTAATATTTAAAGATAATTGCTATGCTAGGGGAAGATAGTGTCACATCGACATTCCTATAGGTAAAAGAAAGCTGCAATTCGTCAGGGGAAAATGTTATTTCCTTTAATAAGTAGCCTTAACCCTCTCATTGTTTTTGTTACATCTAATTGGTGTCAAAATGAGATCAATATCCTATCCTTACTTCTTGTGAGGTCTCTTGTGAGAATTACCTGATACATGCTGTGCTCAGTATAGACACACAATACATGCTATAGACATGCAGCTATTTTAAAATCATCTTTAAGGCTGTTATTAGATTCTTGAAAATGTGAATTCAACTCTGTTCCTGCCTGGGGTCCATCCCCCAGGTACCGCTTCAGCATCTCTTTGCTGCATCTCCTGCCATCTCCTTGAGTCACGTTCACATGTCTGACTTCTTTCTTGTTGCTTCATCCAGATTTCTCCAGGATTATCTGGCCACCTTATAGAAATTAGAGACAGATATTCACCCCACTAGTTGTATGCACGCAGCAGATCTCCTGTGGTTTTGTGCAGTTAGATGTTTATAAAGCCCAAAAGATAGACTGTGATAGTTTCTCAGGCTTTTATCTCATGGTCCGGTTATCCCAGATAATTTATTTTTCCTTATTACGTTTTATTTTATTCATTCTTCTTAATACTAAATACACAATATTATTTCTACTTGGTGTGTTTTTAGAACAAATGGCCAGTTGCTTTTGAATGATGAAATTAAAGGAATGGGAAGAACCTTAAAGATTAGGAGGTCAAAGGGCTCATTGAAAGCTGGGTCTAGCCTTGCAAGGCTTTCGTCCTGTATCTTTCCCATCTTTTTACCTCTTTTACATCATTTACACTTGAATAGGGAGGTTTTTTAAATCTGTCTATGCTCCCTACCACAGGACTGGTCAAATAACATAGGCTGCTCAAAGTGCCTCATCACTCTAGTAACTGCCATGGTCTGAGAGTAGACATGTGAGCAAAACAGGACTGATCAGTATTCTTTGAAGATTGATATTGACACCAAGAGATGAGCCACCCTCTTGTCTGTGGGGTCACTGGCACTGAGGACAGTTCCTGGCCAGAGTCTTCTTCCTCACCATGTGAAGAAGGCCTTTCCAGAGAATTCAGGTAAATGAACTAAATGTAATTTCTAATTAAATGATGCAATTAGTATCTGTTTCATTTATTGGGTATGCTAGGCAATGTGCCTGGTGAAAAAAGTGAAAATGTTAGTCTCTCAGTTGTGTCTAGGTCTTTGCAACCCCACGGACTGTACAGCGCCCCCCACCCCGACTTCTCTGAACATGAAATTCTCCAGGCATGAATACTGGAGTGGGTAGGCATTCCCTTCTCCAGGGGATCTTACCAACCAAGGGATCCAACCCGGGTCACCCACATAGCAGGCAGATTCCTTACCATCTGAAATGAAGCAATTAGCATTGGTTGCATTCTTCGGATATGCCAGCCACTGTGCCGGGTACTTGAAACATACTGTCTTATTCAGTCTTTGCAACAATTCTTTTAGGCGGGTATTTTTTTCCCAACTGTAGATGAGAAATTTAAGGCTCAGAAAAGTTAGGTAACTTGCCCAAAACCAAATCCTCTTACTTGGTGGAACAGGGACAAAAAGAACTCTTTCCATTACACACATCCTGATAAGCCTTCTTCATGGAAGCGAAAACTGTCCAGTTGCTAGAACCAACATTCTTTGATCCAACAGAAAAAAAAAGGGGGGTATTCCTATGAAAAGGGGAGATTTGGGGAGAGGACACATCTAACCCTATTGCTACCTAGAAGAGACACGTTCCTCTGAAATGCGCTGAAGGTGAGAGATGCCTCCATCTAATTACTAGGTCATGTCACCAGACATGCATGCAAGGATAAGAGCCTGAACATTTCAGACAAGGATTTAAAGCAAATTCAGGCTGGTGGGCATTCCCTGTATCTTTCAACCTGTACCTTCTAGAAGCTGCTGAAACAAACAATGGTCAAGATAGTCTTGTGAATAAAACAATAACAACAACACGAGGAAATGACGTAATTGAGTAACAACCCACTATGGGGTTTCTTGTGAAGCTGCGAACTCTACCTCCGATTCTGATTTCTAATGTTGTTCTTTGAGTTAATTTTTCCTGACCTAGACTGATGAAATTCTCTTCCAGTGACTTCCTCAAAAGAGTAAAACAAAACATCCTTCCCTTTAAGCAAACACACACACACCAGCTCTATTTCTCCAGTCTTTTGTTCCCCTTTCTTTTTCTGGTGATAGAAATTCTTCCCAGACGTGGCTTTGTCTATAATGCCACTGACGGTACTTCCCTGCCTGCCTAAGAGCATGCTGAAGATGCACGACTGGAAGAGAAGAGTCCCAGCCCTGCATGCGAAGCCTCGCAGCCGTGTATGCCAGATTTTCCTTCCGAAGAGACGGGAGAAGCGTCATTTTTCTCCCAGTTCAGAATGCTCTTTCCCCAGAGAGTTTCTTCAAGTGCTTTCTTATCTCCATCAAAAGGTCTCTTCCTTGCCCCTCATTTTCTTTATCTGTTACCTTACAGTATTGGAGGCTTATTTCTACACCATGCGAGGTTCAGGGTAGAATGTGCCAGCAAAAGCTGTCCTCAATGACAGTGCAATCTGCAGGGTGCCCCTGGTGGGTAGGACCACTGCTGCCTTCCTGCATGAATATTTCCTAGAAAGTCCTTACCACCGACAGCAATCACCCAACATTGGACACAGGCCAGCCATGGTATTAAGTAAGAACACAGCATCTCTGGTGATGCTCAAAGTGATCTATGAGATAGATATGATTATTATCATTTGCAGATGAAGCATCCGTGGTCATCAAAGAGAAGCAATGGAAGTTCACAGAACAAGTGGCAGAGCTTGGACTCAAACTTCAGTCTGTCTGAAACTAAAGCCTGTGTGTGTGTGTGTGTGTGTGTGTGTGTGTGTGTTTCCTTTGTTGAGCCTGTGTTTTATTCCTTCCCAAGGGAAACACTGAAAATTTGACATCAGTGTGACTTGCAACAGAACACTTCAAGTCTGCCACACCCTTGCTGATTTTGCTTTTTCTGCCTGGAACGCCTTCCATGCCTCTGTGCTTGGCTCAGAATTATCTATCCTTCAGCCCTCACCCTTGACTTCCTGTAGGCTGGACTGGGTGCTTCCATGCTAAGCTGCTTCAGTCATGTCCAATTCTTTGTGACCCTGTGGACTGTAGCCTCCTGGGCTCCTCTGTCCATGGGATTCTCCAGGTAAGAATACTGGAGTGGATTGCTATGCTCTCCTCCAGGGAATCTTTCCAACCCAGGGATCAAACTTGCGTCTTCTGCACTGGTAGGCGAGTTGTTTACCACCAGTGTCTCTTGGGCAGAAAAGGCAATGGCACCCCACTCCAGTACTCTTGCCTGGAAAATCCCATGGACGGAGGAGCCTGGTACACCGCAGTCCATGGGGTTATGAAGGGTGGGACACTACTGAGTGACTTCACTTTCATTTTTCACTTTCATGCATTTTAGAAGGAAATTGCAACACACTCTAGTCTTCTTGCCTGGAGAATCCCAGGTATGGGGGAGCCTGGTGGGCTGCCGTCTGTGGGGCCGCACAGAGTCGGACACGACTGAAGCGACTTCGCAGCAGCAGTGCCACCTGGGAAGCCCACTAGGCTGGACTACTTCTCCTCAGACAAGCTTCCCTTGTGCCTCTTCACTCACCTGTGTCGAGTGTCCCATCACCTTTGCACCAGAAGCGTCTCCTCCATGGCATGGTCTCCACCTTTATTTGATACCAGCCTCCTATCAGTGAACCACACTTGAAGTAGAAGTTGAATATATGTATAAGTGTTGCATATATTGTAAATAAACATGTAATATAGATCCCTTATACAGTGGAAGTGAGAAATAGATTTAAGGGACTAGATCTGATAGACAGAGGGTCTGATGAACTCCATCTGATGATGAAAGTTCGTGACATTGTGCAAGAGACAGTTATCCAGACCATCCCCAAGAAAAAGAAATGCATAAATGCAAAATGGCTGTCTGAGGAGGCCTTACAAATAGCTCTGAAAAGATGAGAAGCAAAAAGCAAAGGAGAAAAGTAAAGATATACCCATTTGAATGCAGAGTTGCAAAGAATAGGAAGGAGAGAGAAGAAATCTGCCCTCAGTGATCAGTGCAAAAAAATAGAGGAAAACAATAGCATGAGAAAGACTAGAGAATAGGAAAGACTAGAGATCTCCTCAAGAAAATTAGAGATACAAAGGGAACANCCAGTCCATTTAAGTTCGCTGATTCCTAGAATGTCAACGTTTACTCTTGCCATCTCCTGTTTGACCACTTCCAATTTGCCTTGATTCATGGACCTGACATTCCAGGTTCCTATGCAATATTGCTCTTACAGCATCGGACCTTGCTTCTATCACCAGTCACATCCACAGCGGGGTATTTGTTTTGCTTTGGCTCCATCCCTTCATTCTTTCTGGAGTTATTTCACCACTGATCTCCAGTAGTATATTGGGCATCTACCGACCTAGGGAGTTCCTCTTTCAGTATCCTATCATTTTGCCTTTTCATTCTGTTCATGGGGTTCTCCAGGCAAGAATACTGAAGTGGTTTGCCATTCCCTTCTCCAGGATACCATATTCTGTCTGACCTCTCCACCTGCCCACCCATCTTGGGTGGCCCCACAAGGCATGGTTAGTTTCACTGAGTTAGACCAGGCTGTGGTCCGTGTGATTAGATAGTCTAGTTTTCTGTGATTATGGTTTCAGTGTGTCTGCCCTCCGATGCCCTCTCACAACACTTACCATCTTGCTTGGGTTTCTCTTACCTTGGACTTGAGGTATCTCTTCAGGGCTGCTCCAGCAATTCATAGCTGCTGCTCCTTACCTTGGAAGAGGGGTATCTCCTCACCACCACCCGTCCTGGCGTTGAACGTGGAGTAGCTCCTCTCGGCCCTCCTGAGCCTGTGCTAGACGACATATTAAAAAGCAGAGATGTTACCTTGCCAACAAAGGTCCATCTAGTCAAGCCTATGGTTTTTCCAGTAGTCATGTATGGATGAGAGAGTTGGACTATAAAGAAAGCTGAACACCAAAGAATTCACNTCCTGAGCCTGTGCTAGACGACATATTAAAAAGCAGAGATGTTACCTTGCCAACAAAGGTCCATCTAGTCAAGCCTATGGTTTTTCCAGTAGTCATGTATGGATGAGAGAGTTGGACTATAAAGAAAGCTGAACACCAAAGAATTCACGCTTTTGAACTGCAGTGTTGGAGAAGACTCTTGAGAGTCCCTTGGACTGCAAGGAGATCCAATCAGTCCATCCTAAAGGAAATCAGTCCTGAATATTCATTGGAAGGATTGATGGTGAAGCTGAAGCTCCAATACTTTGGCTACCTGATGCGAAGAGCTGAGTCATTTGAAAAGACCCTGATGCTGCGAAGGTTTGAAAGCAGGGGGAGAAGGGGCCAACAGAGGATGAGATGGTTGGATGGCATCACAGACTCAATGGACATGGGTTTGGGTGGACTCCAGGAGTTGATGATGGACAGGGAGGCCTGGTGTGCTGCAGTCCATGGAGTCACAAAGAGTCAGACATGACTGAGCAATTGAACTGACCATGTAATACAAAAAACTTAATAAATCATTTTCAGTAATTTTCTCAGTATCTTGATAATTACGATGGCTTCAAACTACCATAGTATTAGAATTTTGGACACAATTTATACTTCGTGTTCATCATTAACAGAATAGAAACAGATCAATATTTTAAGTCATCTTTATTTTTACCTTTTTCTCGGGCTTCTCAGCAGATCCAGTTCAAGTCAGCACTGCTTGGACCTCCTAATGTGATAACATGCCCTTCGGTTTCCATAACTATACAGCTATATAGGGACTCCAGTCTAGAAAGCGGTTAAAAATTCCTTTCCCACATCTTTTCACCAGTGGGGGATGCCAGTGGGATTTCTCCTGCCCCTGCTCAAGTAGTGAGCCTGGCTCAGGTCCCCACCTCCCTGAGAAGGTCGTCCTGCAGGGTGTGGCCTCCTGATGGGCTCTGCCTATTTGTGAACAGGCGGCCAGGAGGCCAACAGGACAGTCTCTCAGCCTTGCTCCTGATTTTGCAGTTACATTTCATTTCTAGTCCTTGAGGATAATTGTCTTGTTTTTTAAAGGTTCATTTTTTGCATGTAGATCATTTTTGAAGTCTTTATTGAGTTTGTTACAACACTACTTCTGTTTTATGTTTTGTTTTTTGTGGGGTCTTAGTTCCCCAAGCATGTAGGGATGGAGCCCACACCCCCTGCTTGGAAGGCAGAGTCCTAATTACTGGACCGCCAGGCAAGTCCCTACTCATCTTGTTTTAAAACACAAAATCTCTTGTAAAAGTTCTCATTTGATTTTTTTTCCCCCTGTCTAGAAGAGAGGATGATACTTAAAAGCACAATTCACAGCATTATCTCAACATAAGGTCTCTTATCTCTGTATTCCCAGTGATGAACACAGCTTATCCATGTGTCAGTGCAAGCACACAGGACTCCCTTCAAGGAGAAGGTAATTCCTGTTTATAGGACTGTCTTGAGGCTTGAAGCAGTTGGGGCTGACCCTTGCCTTTCGTGTTTGAATTTCTCAGCTAGTTTTATACCATGGAGTTAGTGCCCTGAGGAATATCTGATTGTTAGGAGCTCTTGGAAGGAAGGAGATTGCAGGAAACCCTCCTAATCTGAGCTGGCTTCTGCCTGAGGACAGATTTTGGGAGACAAATCAAGTGACTTCATAATTGGAAAGGAGGCGTGAACACCAGATTTACAAAGGAAACCACTTGGCTGGGAGAAGGAAGTGTGGGAAGACTAAAGCCAGATCTTCTGGGTTAGAGTAAAATGAGATGCACTGTGTGCAAGAATTCAAAAAAGTGTAATCTTAAACTTGTAATATGGGGATTAGCAATGAGGAAACTCAGTCAACCTCTCTATGGTCTGGTCGCCTTCTACACAAATCAGGAGAAATAAATTCTGTGTTTTCCACACCCCATAGCATGTGTTAACATTTGGCTAACAGTATCAGTGAAACAGTTCAGCTTCCTGGAGGAAAAAGGGGAGCACTATGTAAGTATATTAATTGTAACTGTCTTATATATTAATATTAATAGCAAAAGCTTTAAATATTATTTTTATGAGCCCTTCTGATTTAGAGGTGTTTATTATATATACTCTGCAATTCTGTTATTTACCTTGCTTTTCTTTAATTTTATTTTTCTCATACGTAATTTAAAGAATTTAATAGGAGATCCTGGTTAGGAAAGGCACTAAAACTCACATTCTGTTTTTTATACATAGTAAAACTTAAACCTCTGGGGATAAATATATTTTAAATATATTTGTAGTCACCGTAAAGCAAAGCTTGGTCTCTACTCCCTCTTTGAGGCTGAGAGCAATCCGTGTTTGGAAGGTGCCTCTGGAGTGACTTTGTTGAGTAGAGGTTCACCCAAGGCTATAAGGACACTCAGGCACCTGGCGTATCTACCAACCTGTTGCTGAGTCTGTATTTGACTGTCAGAAAATCTCTTCTAATAAATAAAAATAAATGAGCACATGAAGGAACCAGATGCTATGGAAATAATTTTGCTCAGTTTGAAAATAGGTTTCATGAACTGCAATTTTTAAGAACAAGATTTACCCCTGACCAGGCTTTTATAATGGAAATGGAAACTCTTGTAAAAACGAAAGGAAGGTTGGTGTGTTTGAGTACCCACAGAAAGATGTATTTCCTAATGTGAGGTGACAGGTATGAAATGAGACCACAAAATTGTTGGCATTTATAAATATATTATTTATATTCTTTCCTGAATCCAGGTATCATACTGTGATTTTTTTGTCCAGCAGTGAAAAACCTGTGAACCCTGGTAAAATTTAACCAAGGGTTACTGTACTTATATCATTACAAAAAAAGACCACTTTTATTGCTTGAGTTAAAAGTCTGTCCATTTTCATTTTAACCTTGATTTCTGCAAGTTTTCATCTGTAAAACTGTATCAAGGGTTGAACTTGATATAAATTCTTCAGAATTGTAGGGTTAGCACACATTTTCTTTTCTGTTCTCTAATCACTTTCATATATTTTACTGTGAAAGGCACAGGATAAAGCAATGTGATCTAAAGATCAGAACGTTCTAGTTGATTGTTCATGTTGCCAAAGAGGCAACATTCCTGTTCCGGATTGAATTATTCATTGATTAGGCCTAAAACAGGCAAACTGATGTTAAAGAATACCGTCTATGCTCCCATCTCTTTCAGATGGTGTGTATACTTTGATCCTTACAGCAGCTTTATGAAGCAGAAAGTAACATCTCCTTTTTTATAAATAAGGAAACAGAGGCTCAGAGAGGTTAAAGAACTTGATCAAAGTCACACAGCAGACAAGTGATACAGGGAAACTCCAACCCCTGTCTTCCTGACTTCAAAGGCCTTGCTTGCTGTATATTCCTTCACGACTGTGTATTCTGATGGGAGACCTCCAAGAAGGGGCATGCAGCCCCCTTCATTTTTTTCTCTTCAGTGAGAAACACCAGCAACAATCATGTGATAAGTGTACAGATGAGAACCAGAAGTGCCCCTTTACTCACACTTTGCTGTGGGGAGAGTCAGACTCTCCCTTGAGAAAAAGTTTGAGTAGCCAGCCTGTATCTTCCTTTTTGTCCACCTCTACAGCCCCATGGAATGCCTTCTCCCCACAGACACCAGGCTCCCTGGCCACCACGTAGGTGTCCTGTGGCCACTCTTAGCCTTTATTCCCAAAGGAAGCCTCATTCTGTAAGCCGTTGTGATCAGTCAGCAAGTATGTAGCAAGGAATTATGTCGGAAACTATAGCAGATCTGGAAGATGTAAGGAGAGATAAATAATGCATAGGTCCTGCTCTCCAGGAGTTCAGTCTTTGGGGCTGTGGTTTGTAGATAAGTTGTGTCCAACTTTTTTTGCTAGCCTATGGACTTGAGTGGTCCATCAGGTTCTTCTGTCCATGGGATTTCCCAGGCAAGAATATTGAGTGGGTTGCCATGCCCTCCTCCAGGGGATCTTCCCCACCCAGGGATCAAACCCATGTCTCCTGCATAGGCAGGCAGATTCTCTACCACTGAGCCAACAGGAAAGCCCCGTTTATAGTCTTACAAGGGGGGGAAATTCCTTCACAGATAATGAACTATAGTATGACAAATATTGCAAGACAGTTATGAAGCAAAAAAAAAAAAAAAAAAGTAGTAGACAGACTTCCGTGGTGGTCCAGGGGATAAGGTTTCACCTTCCACTGCAGGCGGTTCAATCCCTGGTCAGGGAGCTAAGACACTCCATGTCTCTTGGCCAAAACACCAAAACATAAAACAGAAACAATGTTGTAACACATTCAATAAAGGCTTTTAAAATGGTCCATATCAAAAGAAAAAAAAAAAAGAACATAGGGTGAGAAATTAACTATCCCTGCAGTATTAGATCAGATTTCTCAGTGGAGGTGAGCTTTCTGTTGAGTTTGAAAGCTGAATAGGAAATTAAATAGCTGAGGAAGACAAAGAGTAAAATTCCAAAACCAGAATTTCATGTATTCAATAAAAGGGCAGAGAGGAGGACACGGACACGGCAGTGGAGTCCATAGGTTTCCTGTGGCCGTCCTAAGAAAGTATCAAACCTTGGATGTCCTAAACAATAGAAATGTATTGCCTCACAGTTCTGGAGGCTAAATGTCTGAAATCAAGGTGCCCCCAGGGCCGCGCTCCCTCTGAGAGCCCTGGGAGAGAATCCTGCTTTGTTTTCTCCTAGTTTTTAGAGGTTGCTGGCAATTAATTCTTAGTATGGTGGCTCAGCTGGTGAAGAACCAGCCTGCCAGTGCGGGAGATCCAAGAGACATGGGTTCGATTCCTGGGTCGGGAAGGTCCCCTGGAGAGGGCAATGGCAACCTGCTCCAGTATTCTTGCCTGGAGAATTCCATGGACAGAGGAGCCTGGTGGGCCACCGTCCACAGGCTCAGAAAGAGTCGAACAAGACTGAGCACATGTGCACACTTAGCTTCTAGATGCTTCAGTCTAGTCACCTGGCCATCTTCTTACCAGTGTCTTCTATCTCTTTTCTCTTGGTGTACCCAAATGTCCCCTTTTCATATAACATCAGTCATATGGCATTAGGGTCCACCCTTCTGATCTCACTTTAACTTGATTACACTGTATAGACCCTATATCCAAATAAGTTTACATTCTAAAGTACCAGGGGCTATCACTTCACCACTTATTTGGGGAGTACTCAGTTTAACCTATAATATAAAGTTAAGATTGAAAAGGTCATTTGGGAACTATTGTGAAGAATCATTCATTCGATAGACAGTCATCAATTACATAACAGGTGCCAAACAGTGTGCAGGAGGGAAAAAAAAAATTGTTCCTGTCCACATGATGCTCAGTGTTACTTGAACTATGAGCCAGTGAACTTAGGATGTAAGGGAAAAAAAAAAAGAGAGAGAGCATTGTATCACCCAGCTGTTGCTGTGTAATTGATCACTTCAAACTTGGTGGCTGAAAATAATGGTCATTACTTACTGATCATCCCAGGGAACAGAGGTGACTGGCAGGCTACATTCCACGGGGTCGTAAAGAATTGGACACAACTGAGCACACATGCATGCTTGCAACTGTGGGTCGGCTGGGGCAAGCTGATCCAGGCTGTGCTTCTCTGAATAGGCTCTGCTTCAGACAGCTCTCATCCTGGTTCCATTGGCCGGTTGCTGCATGCTCTTATCTTGACAACGGCAGAAGAGGAGAGCAAGTGAAATAAGGAAGGGTTCCCACGTCTATTCATACATCCTTGGTCAAAACAAGATTTGTCACCTAGTTCAAAGTTTCAAGGGATCAACTGTAAAGTCACATGGCAAAGGGAACAAATATAGAAATAGTGAAGAACTGGGGGCAATCTACCCTATGGGGTTTACAGTCAAATAGGCGTAAGGGTATGTGTGGATAGATTTATGATCCATAGATTGGTAGATAGACAGATAAAGTGATGTAGAAATGTGTGAAATTATTATTTTGGTAATATATAGTCCCTTGGGTCTCTTTACAGTAGGCAATAGCTTGCTGCTATGCAGCAGTCCTCAACTTTTGTGGCACCAGGGTCTGGTTTCACAGAAGAAAATTTTTCCATGGACTGGGGTGGTGGGGAGATGGTTTTAGGATGATTAAAGCACATTACACTTATTGTGACTTTTATTTCTATTATTATTACATCAGCTATACCTCAGTTCACCAGTATGAGTTCACAAGCTGGAGACCCATACACAGAGTATGTGGAGTCAGACTCCCTCCTTTTTTCCCTCTTTGTCCTTTTAATCTGCTCTTAATTTGCTGTCCAAAATGAAAAAAGCTGATATTCAGTATAAAATATGAACTGATAATGAGAGAATAAAGTGTCTTCCCAGGACTACACTGAGGGATTCTGTCTAACCTGACAGCGGGTTGCTCATCCTCTCACAAAGGAGTGATAATGGAGGGATTTGGCACCGGTGATGGGCTGTGGCATTAGGCACCACCCTGCCACTACCCTACATGCACGTATGCGCGTGACCCCACGGACTGAAGCCCGCTCGGCTTCTCTGTCCATGGGATTCTGCAGACAAGAATACTGGCGTGGGTTGCCATGCCCTCTTTCAGCGGATCTTCCCAATCCAGGGATCCAACCTGCGTCTCCTGCATTGCAGGCAAATTCTTCAGCATGAGCCCCTAGGGAAGCACCACTCCCCATGGGCAGCCACCTATTTTACCCATAAGTAAAGGGATTAAGATGCTAAAGGCCCCGAAAAGTCTCTGTACCTATGTCTCCTCATCAGTCTTCAGCAACTGAGGGTGGCCCTCGGGGCTGTCAGGATGTCCTGTGTAAATGTAGATTAAGTTTAAACCACAGACCGCGTCTGCCTGTGCTCTGAAACACATCCTCACGCCGTCCGCACTCACTCCGCGTGTCTCTCCCACATCATTGTCATTAGCATCACCCTCCCATCCGGACACGTGCGGTCCGCCACCCTGCCGTGGAAGCTCCCACACACCCCAAGGGTGACGCCACCTCTAGGCTTCCACCGGCAACTGAAGTAGAGAATAAACCGCATCAACTCTTGACCTGGAAAAAAAAGAAGGCTCTGGAATGCTTCCTGTGGCAGAAACATACATTTGCTTTTATGGAGAAAAAATCATAAATGAAGGAATAAAGGATTCTTTAGGCTCACTTCTATTAACAAGATGTTCTTTGCTCTAATTTTGAAGGTAAAGGGAATTCCCTAGTGGTCCAGTGGTTGGGACTCAGCACTTTGACTGAAGAGGTCCCGGTCAGGAAACATATCCCACAAGTCCCGCAGGGCAGCCAAAGATAAATAAAATAAGAGGAGAGCACGATCATAAACATTAGGGGAAATTATAAAAAGACTAAATAAATAGTCAGCCCTAGTGCTATCTCCCAGAGATAACCATAAGTAAAGCTCTGGCATCCTTTCATGTTACTCTGGCATATACATAAATGCATATTTTACAGAAAAGATAGCTTACTTTTTACTCATTTTACTTTTTAAAATTAATTAATTTATTTTAATTGGAGGCTAATTATAATATTGTAGTGGTTTTGCCATACATTGACATGAATCATCCATGGGTGTACATGTGCCCCCATCCTGAACACCCCNAATGCTTTGGAACTGTGATGTTGGAAAAGACTCTTGAGAGTCCCTTGGATTGCAAGGAGATCCAGCCAATCAGTTCTGAAGGAGATCAGCCCTGCAATTTCTTTGGAAGGAATGATGCTAAAGCTGAAACTCCAGTACTTTGGCCACCTTATGCGAAGAGTTGACTCATAGGAAAAGACTCTGATGCTGGGAGAGATTGGGGGCAGGAGGAGAAGGGGGACGACAGAGGATGAGCTGGCTAGATGGCATCACTGACTCAATGAGTCTGAGTGAACTCCAGGAGTTGGTGATGGACAGGGAGGCTTGGCGTGCTGTGATTCATGGTGTCACAAAGAGTCGGACATGACAGAGTGACTGAACTGAACTGAAAAATGTCTATTTAGACCTTTGGCCCATTTTTTGATTGGGTTGTTTGTATTTTTGATATTGAGCTTCATGAGCTATTTGTATATTTTGGAGATTAATCCCTTGGTCACATCATTTGCAACTATTGTCTTCCGTTCTGTGTGTTGTCATTTTGTTCATGATTTCCTTTGCTGTGCAAAAACTTAAGTTTAATTAGGTTCCATTTGTTTATTTTTGTTTTTATTTATATTAGTCTAGAAGGTGGATCCAAAAATATATTGCTGCAATTTATGTCAGAGTGTGATGATATTCTCCAATAAGAATTTTATAGAATGTGGCGTTATATTTGGGTCTTTAATCCATTTTGAATTTATTTCTGTGAATAGCATTTGAGAATGTTCTAATTTCATTCTTTTGCATGTAGTTGTCCAATTTTTCCAGCACCCCTTATTCTCCATTGCATATTCTTGCCTTCTTTGTCATAAATTAATTGGTCATAGGTTCATGTGTTTATTTCTGAGCTTTCTGTCCTGTTTCAGTGATACGTATTTCTGTTCTTGTTTCAGTATCATGCTGTCTTAATGATTGTAGTTTTTGTAGTGTAGTCTGAAGTCAGGGAGCCTGATTCCTCCAGCTTCATTTTTTTTTCTCAAGATTGTTTTGGCTCCTGAGGGGTTGTTGTTTTTGTTGTTTCCATACAAATTGTACAGTTTTTTGTTCTAGTTCTGTGAAAAATGCCATTGGTAATTTGATAGGGATTGCACTAAATCTGTCGATTGCCTTGGGTAAAATAGTCATTTTGAGAATACTGATTATTCCAGTCTAAGAAATTGCTGTATCTTTCCATCTGTTTGTATCATCTGCGATTTTTTTCATCAGTGTCTTAAACAGTTTTCAGACTATGGGTCTTTTGCCTCCTTAGATAGGCTTATTCCTAGGTATTTTGTTATTTTTGATGTGATGGTAAATGGGATTGTTTCCTTAATTTCTCTTTCTGAGCTTGTGTTGTTAGTGTATAGAAATGCAAGAAATTTGTGTATTAACTTTGTATCCTGCAACTTTACTGGATTCAGTGATGCTCCAGTAGTTTTCTGGCAGCATCTTTGGAATTCTCTATGTTTAGTACCATGTCATCTGCAGATGCCAACAGCTTTACTTGTTTTCCAATTTAGATTCCTCTTTTTTTTTTTTTCCTTCTTTGATTGCCATGGCTAGGTCTTCCAAAGCTATGTTGAATAAAAGTGGCAAGAATAGACATTTTGTCTTGTTCCTGATCTTAAAGGAAATGCTTTCAGCTTTTCACTGTTAAGAATGACGTTAGCTGTGGATTTGTCTTAGATGACCTTTTTACGTTGAGATAGGTCCCCTCTATGCCTACTTTCTATAGCGTTTTTATCATAAATGGGTGTTGGTTTTGTTAAAAGCTTTTTCTTTATCTATAGAGATGACCATATGGTTTTTATTCTGTTTGTTAATATGTTATATCACATTGGTTGACTTGTATATGTTGAAGAATCCCTAGGATAAATCCCACTTGATCACAGTGTATGATCCTTTTAATGTATTGTTGAGTTCAGTTTGCTAGTGTTTTATTGAGGATATTTGTGTCTGTATTCATCACGGATATTGGCCTGTAATTTCCTCTGATAGGTTAAAGTCTGCCAGAAGCTCTGAGTATCAGGAAAATGCATAGCTGAAGGGAGCTGTAAGAAACAGAGATTAAAAGGAAAGATGGGGGAAAGGTTGGGGGGATGTGCTGGATGAAGGTGCTCAAAAAGATCATAGCAGGCTTCAGTGATGACGGTCAAAAAGGACAAGTTAGAAGTTAGTCAGGATCAACTGAAGGTCTTGCTTTAAAAGAAAAAATCAATCACAAAAGTACAGGCCGAAAAAAAATCTGACCAGATCAAGTACATGTGGAAAAGCAGGCCTGTCTCCTTAGCTGCAAGTTCAAATAAGCTAGAGGTGAGGTGGCCAGAGAAGATTACGTAACCAGAGGCTGCAGGAAGAGAATAATTTCCAGGACAAGAGGGTGCGACCTCAAGACCTCCTGGGCCCATCCCTGTCTCCTGCCCACTCTCTTTCCCTGGATTTCTCTGCCACCTTCATTCTTTGGTGCCACCCTCCCATTGCTCAGACAGCCCATCTCAGTGACAGCCCAGCCAGTTCCTTTCTTGATGTAACACTTGATCAAGTGTAAGCTCCTTCAGCCCTCCCTGACACGTGGCCCCTGGACCCATTGACACCTTGTTTCCCCCACCACACTCCTGCCTGACACTTACTCCCTCCCTTAGCCTTCCATCTCTCTGCTGGACACAAGCTCAGCTGTGAAGGACTGAGAGGATCCTGGTGCCTGTATGGTGCCTGGCACAAATAGTAGGTGTTTGTGATTGGTCATTGAGCTAGTGAATTAGTAAGTGTACGTTCCAGTGTGTCCTGGGCACACCAAGACTAGTGTCTCTCAAGCTCTAAATCTTGTTAAAATGCAGATTCTGATCCAGCTGGTCTGGGAATAAGCCCCAGATTCTGTGTCTGGACGGGCTTCTAGGTGAAGCTGCTCCTGCTGCTCCTTGGGCCACAGTTGACGTGGCAAGGACCAGAGTGTCGTTAAATTCCAGGCACTGCAGGAAAGACATGGAAGAGTTCAGGAGCAATCAGCATGCTCTGATCCTGGGGAAGGACTGCTGGTCGCTCTGCATTTTAGGTTTGTGTTCGCAACTGGCGGCGGTGACGGTACCAGCTCGTGCAGAGGCGGCGAGGCTGGCGGTGCGGGCGCGTGGGGGTGGTAGCCGCCCTCACTGCTGTCGTTTCTGTTGTGACTCCAACAGGGGCACCTGGGATCCGGCCGGAAGGGGTGATGGGGCAGATGGGGAAAGTAGAAAGAAGACCTTTCTAATTATCAACGTGAGCTAGCCCTGGGAGAGGGTCTGCTTTATGAGGGGTGCCCTCCCTCTGACTGGGCATGTCTAAGCAGACTTTGCTGCCCAACTAACAAGAGGGTGAATGAAGGGCCAACCAGCACAGTCCCTTCCGGTTGTGCATTGGTATGGAAGGGACATGGACTCAGGAGCCGGCTCTGTGGGAGTCTTCATGGTGTGACTAACAGAGGGGTTTTGTTTGTTTGCATCCCAGAGTTAGAGAAGGTGGTGCTGAAAACAAGGAAAAGGATCAGCAAGAAATGGTATCTTCCCCTCAGGGTCACTGCAGAAGACAGAAGCCCAGGGTGACTGCAGGGAAGGGCGGAGGGCCACTGAGAGCTAGCCAGTGGTTGGCAGCCTTAAACCTTGCACAGTGGACTGCCCACTTATCCCCAAAGCACAGGAATCCACTGCAGGAGCCTGAGCATCTTCTTGGTTACATTGTGTGAGACCTTAGAGGGCAGCCTGGGAGGTGGAGCCAGAGAGGATACCAGTGGTCCAGTAAAGAGCATGTTCCACCAGTTTCCATGGTGGATTCATGGGAAGGGAGTCAAGATGTGGAGAGGTAGACCAAGCTGAGGAATGATTAGGGGATGGAGTCAACCAGACTCCTTTATCCATGCATTTTCCTAATTGGGAAATTAACCTAGCTTCAGAAGAGGATCTTAATCTGTCAGTTTAGTACCATCCAAAGGAAGCTGTCAAGTGGACTTTGGTTATGTGTGTTACGTGAGTTTAGGGGAAAATCCAGGCTGGAAATAGAGCTGTGTGTATGTGCTCTGCCCGGAGCCAATAGCTGAGGCCATGGTGTACATGATCTCTCTTAGGGAGAGCATGTCAAACTGCGCTGTCCATGGTAGCCTTTAGCTACCGGTGGCTTTTCAGTTGTTCAGTCATGTCGGACTCTTTGCAACCTCATGGACCGCAGCATGCCAGGCTTCCCTGTCCTTCACCAACTTCCAGAGCTTGCTCAAGCTCATGTCCATTGAGTCAGTGATGCCCTCCAACCATCTTATCCTCTGTCATCCCCTTCTCCTCCTGCCCTCGATATTTCCCAGCATCAGGGTCTTTGGCCAAAGTATTGGAGCCTCAGCTTCAACATCAGTTCTTCCAATGAGTATTCAGAGTTGATTTCCTTTAGAATTGACTGGTTTGATCACCTTGCAGTCCAAGGGACTCTCAAGAATCTTCTCCAACACCACAGTTTGAAATCAATTCTTCAGTGCTCAGCCTTCTTTATGGTCCAGTTCTCATCCATACATGACTACTGGGAAAACCATAGCTTTGACTAGATGGATATTTGTCAGCAATGTCTCTCGTTTTTAATATGCTGTCTAGGTTTGTCATAGATTTTCTTCCAAGGAGCAGACGTCTTTTAATTTCATAACCAGTGGCTACTGATATTTAAATTGGTTCATATTAAATCAGATAAAACTCAGGTCCTCAGTTGCATTGACCACATGGAGTGCTTAATAAAACATTGCTATCCTCAGTGAGAGTTCTCTTAGACAGTGCTGATCTAGAATGAAGACAGGGCCTAGAATTGAGTTTTGAGGATGCCAGCTCTTGAAGGCAGGCCAGAAGACCAGATTGAGATGTGAGAGGCCAGAAGGCCCGGTGAGCTGTCATGTCACAGAGTCAAGGGCAGAAGTGTTAAGAAGAGGGTAGTTGCACCATGTCAAATGTGGCTGTGGAAACACTAGATGAAGATCAGGGCATGCCCCTGGGATTGAGTGGTGTGGCACGCCAGGGAGACCTCAGTGGGACTGCTGCAGTGGGCTCACGGAACTGGGAGCTACTTGGAGTGGTTGGGAAGTGAGAGGTGAGAAAACTATCAGGATAGACACGCGGCCAAGTTTGGCAGGAAAGGGGGGCACTACCTACAGTGTCAGCATTTGGATATGAGGTGAAGGGGAGAGCTTTGTTTAATGAGAGAAACTAGGGTGTTTAGTAACCTGAGAAGACTTCTAGGGATTTATGTCCCAGATATATGCATATTGGAGAAGGGCAAGGCAACCCACTCCAGTATTCATGCCTGGAGAATCCCATGGACAGAGGAGCCTGGCGGGCTACAGTCCATGAGGCCGCAGAGTCGGACACGACTGAGCGACTAACACTGTGTGCATATGTTCATAAGGATACCCACACAGCTGTAACCTAAATATCCTGGTTTGGGGAGACTGGGTAAGTGAATTGTCCTGTCCATACACTAGAGTTCTTGCAGATAGTCAAAACAATAAGAACTTTCTGCAACTCCTGTTATCAGGCCATCCCAAGATTTATTTTACAAAATGCAAAATAGGGTATTTTATGCTGCACTTTGTATTAAAAACAAGGAGATAGATATTTCAAAAGTAACATACGCTGACAGGTTTTTTTTTTTTTTTT
>SJYV01005008.1:675427-757310 GCA_006410875.1 Neotragus pygmaeus | reverse complement strand
GTCCCATTTGTTTATTTTTGCTTTTATTTCCATTACTCTGGGAGGTGGATCATAGAGGATCCTGCTGTGATTTATGTCAGAGAATGTTTTTACTATGTTTTCCTCTAGGAGTTTTATAGTTTCTGGTCTTACATTTAGATCTTTAATCCATTTTGAGTTTATTTTTGTGTATGGTGTTAGAAAGTGTTCTAGTTTCATTCTTTTACAAGTGGTTGACCAGTTTTCCCAGCACCACTTGTTAAAGAGATTGTCTTTAATCCCTTTAATCCATTGGATATTCTTGCCTTTGTCAAAGATAAGGCATCCATATGTGTGTGGGTTTATCTCTGGGCTTTCTATTTTGTTCCATTGATCTATATTTCTGTCTTTATGCCAGTACCATACTGTCTTGATGACTGTGGCTTTGTCGTATAGTTTGAAGTCAGGCAGGTTGATTCCACCAGTTCCATCTTCTTTCTCAAGATGCTTTGGCTATTCCAGGTTTTTTGTATTTCCATACAAATTGTGAAATTATTTGTTCTAGTTCTCTGAAAAATGCCTTTGGTAGCTTGATAGGGATTGCATTGACTGTATAGATTGCTTTGAGTAGTATACTCATTTTCACCATATTGATTCTTCCAATCCATGAACATAGTATGTTTCTCCATCTATTTGTGTCATCTTTGATTTCTTTCATCAGTGCTTTATAGTTTTCCATATATAGGTCTTTTGTTTCTTTAGGTAGATTTATTCCTAAGTATTTTATTCTTTTCGTTGCAATGGTGAATGAAATTGTTTCCTTAAATTCTCTTTCTGTCTTCTCATTGTTAGTGTATAGGAATGCAAAGGATTTCTCTATGTTAATTTTATATCCTGCAACTTTATTATATTCATTTATTAGCTCTAGTAATTTTTTGGTGGTGTCTTTAGGGTTTTCTACATAAAGGATCATGTCATCTGCAAACAGTGAGAGTTTTGCTTCTTCTTTTCCAATCCATATTACTCTTATTTCTTTTTCTTCTCTGATTTCTGTGGCTAAAACTTCAAAAACTATGGTGAATAGTAGTGGTGAAAGTGGGCACCGCTGTCTTGTTCCTGACTTTAGGGGAAATGCTTTCAATTTTTCCCCATTGAGGATAATGTTTGCTGTAGGTTTATCATATATGGCTTTTATTATGTTGAGGTATGTTCCTTCCATGCCTGCTTCCTGGAAGGTTTTTTATCATAGATGGATGTTGAATTTTGTCAAAGGCCTTCTCAGGATCTATTGAGATAATCATGAGCTTTTAATCTTTCAGTTTGTTAATCGGTGTATCACATTGATTGATTTGCAAATACTGAAGAATTTTACTCACCTTTAATATTGTTGGTGTTAACCCAGATCATTTTCACTAAATATTCTTGAAGGGGATGATTTTTATTCTTTTAGTTCAGCAAACTAATGAATTCCTTTTCACGTCTACATCTCTCATGGTCACATTTGATATCCATGAGTCAAAAAAATAAAGATCCCGTTTTAAGGATATTCATGGCTAAGATACTGACCTCCCATTCTTGATTTTGTTATAAACTGAGTCTCTCAGAAAGCAGAGTCAGTGACAGAGGGTATGTATTCTCTCAGCTTACTGGGAGGGAGGGCAAGAGGAGGAGAGGCGTGGGGGAGGAAGAGAGCCAACACGAGGAGGCATCGTCAAGCTGGCCGTCACAGGACAGTTCAGCAAGCTATATACCCAGAATCTCAAGGTCATCCATAGGACAGAAGAGCCTTTATCCATGAATACCCATCTCCCATGGGATGCGGTTCAGTCCTCGGAGCATTAATCCTGCACTTTGGGTTTGCACAGACATGGACACCAGGTGAATCCCTGGTCATTAGCCAAAGGCAAGGCGTGGTCAGCTGGGACCACATGAGGTCCCAGCAGCTGGTGCTGAGTGGAAAAGAGATAGGGAAGTGGGGCAGTGTCTGATCTAACACTTTGTCTACTCTGTCGGCGACTTCACCACCATTTAAAATACAAAACAAGATCAAACACCAGTAAATGCTTAAAAGACCAACCAGTTTTACAGTTAGTCTTAACAACATTAGGAGACCAAGAGAAGTATGAGTTAAGAAAACCAGGGAAGAGGGGTTTGTGTGTCATATCCCGAGCAGACAGTCATTCCTGCCATTCCGGCCTCCTGCCATTCCTTCAAATTCCTCCTAAAAATAGCCATGCTGGGATGCCTTTCATCATTTATTCCCCCTGAATGATCATCGCTTGCTTGGTCCTCCCCTGGCATTTTTGTGCTCTCTTCATTCTGCAGTCATGACGGTCTCATAGGGTGGATTCTCAGTTTGACAAGGTAAAAATTCCTTACTATGACAGCTTAGCCTTCTACAGATATGCATGTCCTCAAAATTGAGTAGTAATTTAAAATAGAATTTGAAAGCTAGGGACACTTCATTTCAGTATGTAAATGACATCCACTCTCAATTCTGTAAATAGCAACGTTTGGGGCAGTTCGGTGGACATGGAGATTTATTTGATACGGCAGTGGGGCTGGGAATAAAGTAACAGAGGTATACAAATGTTTTGTCCATCCAGTATGCCTTGACCACCCACTGGTTCACACCAAAAATGGATAAAATACACATAGGAGTCAGACACGACCCTTTCTTTCAAAGCTTTTACAGTAGAAAAAAAGCATTTTCTACACTGGTTACAAGCCCCAAGTACACTTTTATATATATTAACTGGTTAGATGTTTATAGTAACCCTGGGGAATGAAGGTTAAGCCTCAGGGCTCTGGATTTAGAGGGAAGTAGTTTCAACTTTGGTTCTTCCATTAGTGGTTGTGAGGTCGCAGGAGTGGGGAGGAGGTGTGCATTCTAAGCCTCACTTCTCTCATGTATAAAATAAGAATAATGATAATATGTACTTCATCGGGTTGCTGTGAGAATAAGATAAGATAATATATGTAAAGCACTTAGTACTTCAAGCATATAGTAATTCAATGAATGTTAACTGTTTTTACATTGTTCAAATTTCACAGTGAATTTAAATGCATTGTTTAGGACCACATGCCATAGCCAGGGCTGAAACCTTTGTGGGTTTTTTTTTTGGGGGGGGGCCTCAGAGTCTAGTGATAGAATTTGGACAGTGAAGAATTTGGACTTTTCTAGACTTTCAACCCTAACATCCAGTGCAGTATTCTGCACATAATGAAGAGTGAGGAAATACTGTTTAATAACTCACTGGCAGCTGACTCCAAGTCAAATTATAGAGTTGCAAATACAGAATAAAAATAAAACGTGTTTCAGTGCTTTCCTTGGCATCACTTTGGGGGATATCAAAGATATCAAACATAGCTTGTTCTTTTGGTCCACCAGCTGGTGAGGGAAAATATAGGTGCTCACATCATGAACAGATCCTTTAAGGATACATCTTGATTTAGCAGAGTTGGCCTGACCACAGGGATGTTGAGGAGATAATCTCAGTTCTCATCCTCTTCTCAGGTGGAATGCAGGAGGTGATGGGGCTACCGAGGAAAGGAAAGGCTCTGGGCTTAGGGCTGAGGGAAGGCCTGTGGCTGATTCCACGGCCCACGCATCCAGAGAGGGGAAATGCTTCCTGGATCACTGGTCTCACTCGTGGGTTTGCGATGAACAAGATAAGTCCATGCAAGTGTGAGAAGTTCAAGTGGTTGGAGTCCAGCCCAGATGGAATAAAAGGATTGAGGCTTCCTTGAGAAAGAGCGAGGGCCATGGAATCCAGATCCTGAAAGGCACACGCATGTTTGTTCCCTGGCAACCAATGGCTCTAGAAAAGCCATTGTTTAACACTGTTTAAGTTTCTTGCTTCACTCCCTGCCTTCAAGCACCAGGAAGTTTCCTGTCACCACTTGCTGGGCATCTACTGTATCCACATACATAACCGCGTATGGTTCTCCCACTTCTCCTACAGCTGTGGAAAGCTGGAGTTCAGGGTAGGGGAATCTGTTCCTCTTCCCTCCTTTGTATTCCCAGCGTCCTAGCCCTCCCAGGTGGCACAGTGGTAAAAAATCTGCTTAGCAATGCAGAAGACGCAGGAGACCTGGGTTTGATCCCTAAGTCGGGAAGACCTCCTTGAGAACAGGGAAACGGCAACCCACTCTAGTACTCTTGCCTGGAGAATCCATGGACAGAGGAGCCTGGCAGGCTACAGTCCACGGGGTCGCAAAAAGTCAGACATGATTGAGCCCATACACCCACATACCCCCAGTGCCCAGAAAAGTACTTGGCAGAGCAAGTTCTCAGGACTGTTCACTGAATGTATGATGAGGACAGAGGTGATTACCCAAACCTGAGTTTCAGAAGGGTGAAGTAGCCTGCACAGCTAGAACATGAAGCGGCTGAGGCTGAACCCAGACCCAGCTGAGTCCCAGGCCCCCTCTCCTGGCCGCTGCCCTCCTCACTGCGGCCAGCTTCCCTGACTGTGGGCTCGCACCTTCTCCAAGCAGGGCACGCATACCACTGCTGGGGCCCTGAAACACTGTCTTCCTGTCATTCCATAATGAAAAATCCTCAGTGTCTCTCAGCAGCCTTAAGATGATGTTCAGACTCCCTTGCCCACTTGCCCATGATCTTTAAAATCTGAACTTCACGTTATTATTTTCCACTAAAACTCCCACAGAAAAGCTCTAGCCCAGTACTCTCACCACCCTCCATACTGATCCTTTCATCCAGGTCATTTGAAATGATCCATTTGTCCTGCCCATCTCGCTGAATTCCCTCTCATCTTTTAAGATTTGCCCATGCTGCACCTCTTCAATGAAGCTTCTGACTGTCTCAGCATGCAGTAATTTCTCATTTCCCAGAAACGAAAAATCTCTCATTAAGTGTCCTACTCTCTAGGCAGCTAAGAAATGTTCCTTGTGATTGTTGGTCTTTGTTCGGAGTCTAACACCTACAACAGCCTACAACTAGAGGCTAAGCATATTGAGAGACAGGAATACAGCCAGCAACAAACAAAACAAACACTATTTCTACCTTCTAAGAACACTTAGTTAAATGGTTAAGGCAACTAAATATTTTAGGTTAAGCTCAGTTCAGTCAGTTCAGTCGCTCAGTCGTGTCAGATTCTTTGTGACCCCATGAATTGCAGCATGCCAGGCCTCCCTGTCCATCACCATCTCCCGGAGTTCACTCAGACTCACATCCATCGAGTCAGTGATGCCATCCAGCCATCTCATCCTCTGTCGTCCTCTTCTCCTCCTGCCCCCAGTCCCTCCCAGCATCAGAGTCTTTTCCAGTGAGTCAACTCTTCGCGTGAGGTGGCCAAAGTACTGGAGTTTCAGCTTTAGCATCATTCCTTCCAAAGAAATCCCAGGGCTGATCTCCTTCAGAATGGACTGGTTGGATCTCCTTGCAGTCCAAGGGACTCTCAAGAGTCTTCTCCAACACCACAGTTCAAAAGCATCAATTCTTTGGCGCTCAGCCTTCTTCACAGTCCAACTCTCACATCCATACATGACCATAGATTTAATAGTCTAATATAAATAAATTAATATATATTTAATTATTTTATTCAAACATGAAATACCATAGATGCACATTATACAATATGCTATATTATATATAAATATAAATAAGAGTTTAAAAAGTTCTTCCCCTGAAGAAGCTCAAAATCTATTCATATGGATATGTGCCTATACAATTTTTATTATGAACAAGTAGTTAAAAGATATGAATAAATATTATTAGATTTATTATACAATAGAATCACAAGGCCCACTGTGCTTGACCAAATTTACTTTCTTTTTCCTACTCAATAATAGGGGACATTTTAGGAAGTGTTTGAGTCAGTTGATTTGTCTGTTTTCTTGGGCTAACATAACAGTATAATAGACTGAATAGATTAAATAAGAGACATTTATTTTATTATATTTCCAGAGATTCTAAACCCCAAATCAAAGTGTCAGCTGGCTTGCTTCTTGTTGATAGGCAAAAGGGAAGGCTCATATTCCAGGCCTCCATCCTTGGCTTATAGATGGCTGTCTTCTCCCTGTATCTTCACATCATCTTCCCTCTGTACATGTCAGTTCAAAGTTCCTCTTCCTAAGCCTACTAGATTAGGGTTTACAAAAGTGACCTCATTTTAATTTAAATACCTCTGTTATTTCCAAATATGTTCATATTCCGAGGCATTAGGAGAGAACTTCAGCAAAGGAGTTTTAGAGGGATACAATTAAGTCCACCATACTCCACCCTTTGACACCTTAAATGTTACACCCTCTCAAATGCTAAGTATGTTTACCTCATTCCAAAAGACCCCAAAGTCTTAACCTATTCCAGAAATAGAAATCTAAGTCCAAAATCCCCTCTAAATATCATGCACATCAACTATGACTGAGACTTGAGGTCTGATTCATCCTGAAGGAAAAGGTCTGCTCACCTATGACACTGAACCAGATAAAGTCTTTATTATTAAAATACAATGCTGAGATAGGCATAAGATACACATTTTCACTTCAAATTGAAGATATCAGGAAAGAAAAAAGGGTTAATGATCCCAAGGAAGACCAGAAAACTGAAAGTGGCCCAGTCACGTCTGACTCTGCAACCCTATGAACTATAGCCCAACNTCTTCAGTGCTCTGTCTTCTTCACAGTCCAACTCTCACATCCATACATGACCACAGGAAAAACCATAGCCTTGACTAGAAGGACATTAGTTGGCAAAGTAATGTCTCTGCTTTTGAATATGCTATCTAGGTTCGTCATAACTTTTTTTCCAAGGAGGAAGCGTCTTTTAATTTCACGGCTGCAGTCACCATCTGCAGTGATTTTGGAGCCCCAAAAAATAAAGTCGGACACTATTTCCACTGTTTCATCATCTATTTCCCATGAAGTGATGGGACCGGATGTCATGATCTTCATTTTCTGAATGTTGAGCTTTAGGCCAACTTTTTCACTCTCCAGTTTCACTTTCATCAAGAGGTTTTTTAGTTCCTCTTCACTTTCTGCCATCAGGGTGGTGTCATCTGCATATCTGAGGTGATTGTTATTTCTCCCAGCAATCTTGATTCCAGCTTGTGAAGCTAGCTAGATAGGATGGTATATAGTAAAAATATCTCTGAAGTTTTGATTAAGAGCAAAAAAGGACTGTAAAAGGTCCCTCTTTGCTCTTTTTGGTTGGGTGGGTGCTTCTGTGTCTCTGTTGCAGGGCAGAGACTGTCAATGCTGGGAGACAGCCATTAAGGAGACAAATGCAAGTTCACGGTAGCCTGGGGGCCAGTCTGGAGTTCAAAGTTCCTGGGCAAGATTTCAAACTGGCTCCATTCAAGAGCATGGACTTGTGAGTGGCAGACTCTGCTTCCAGGTCACTGCTGATGCAGTTTCTCAGTGTCTTCACCGGTGATGTGACGAAGGACCACCCAAGACGCTTGACCAAGTTAGGAAATGGCACAGACAAAAGCAAGAACTGGGAGATTGTTCTTCAGCAAGACTTGTTCATGCAAACCCACAATGATACGCTGTTCCTACTTAGGACGAAAGGATCATTCAGACTAAACACTAGTCTTCCTTCCAAGTTAATCAGTTGTTGCTTAGTCACTAAGTCGTGTTTGACTCTTTGTGACTTTATGAACTGTAGCCCACCAGGCTCCTTGGTCCATGGGATTTCCCAGGCAGGAATGCTGGAGCCGGTTCCCATTTACTTCTCCAGGGGATCTTCCCGACACAGGGATCAAACCCAATTTTCCTACATTGGCAGCGGGTTCTTTACCATTGAGCCACCTGGGAAGCCCCAGTCAATTGTTAGGGAAATGCTAAGGAAACTGACCAAGGAGATGCCCTGTTGGAGTGGATATAATCATATGTGCCACCTCAATAAAGAAGAAGCTGCCAAGTCCATTCTCTGAAGGGCTGTTTCTAACCCTTTGGGGGCAAGACAATGGTTTGTGCTGAGCAGTCTGCCATCACTAGCTCTTTCTGTTTCACTGTGCAGGACCCAACCCTGGGGCTTCTAAACCACATGAAGTAGTGACACACATCTGAGATCCTAGTAGCTGCTCTGGATGTTTGTTTTTTTTTTTTTTTAAATAGTAAGCAAGTTAGGGACTTAGAGATGCTCTGGAAGGGACAAGGACCCTGCAGAGGCAGGAAGCATAAGCTTAATTAAAATCCCTGTTAACATGTTCCGGGGCACAGAAAAGGTGAGCAGATACAATTAGAGTAGGACGCAAGCTCCTTGAGGCAGGAACTGTCACATTAACCTCTGGGCTCTCTGCTTCTGAAATACAATAGAAGCTCAGTGGAGTGATAGCAAGCATTTATGTTTGCACAAGTGAATACATGGACTAATAAGTGAATAGAAGTGGTAGTCTTTCTCCTTCTTGGTTCTTATGGAGCTTATTAATCCCGTCTTAACCTTGTTGTTTAGTCGCTAAGTCATATCTGACTCTTTTGCTACGCTATGGACTGTAGTCCACCGCGCTCCTCTGTCTTTGGGACTTTCCAGGCAAGAATACTGGAGTGGGTTGCCATTTCATTCTCCAGGGGATCTTCCTTGATCTAGGGATAGAATATGTGTCTCCTGCTTGGTAGGCAAATTCATTACCTCTGAGCCACGTGGGAAGCTCCAACTCTAACCTTATCAGAATCCTCTATCAGAATTACACTCAAATTTCCAGTAATTAGTGCTGGTGTTTCATGAATTCTCTAGAGCTTCCAGATATTCTAACCATCATGGGCTAAAGCATGCAAGTTCACTAGAGTTAAAACAAAAACAATACCCTGTCCCCATTTCAAAAAATACTAAGCAAAAAATCTGAGGTGATCTCTAAATGTTGTTTGCCAATAGCAAAACGGGGCCAGCTTCTGTGAAAATCACTCTGTGCTGCCCTCGCGAGCTGGAGGATATTCCACAGATCCACCGATTTCCACACCTCTCCGGCCTGTCCTCCTGCTTCCAGGAGCAGTGCTTCCACACCTGTAATGCCATTAACTGTCACTCCCAAACAAGCTCAGAAATATGTCCTGAGAAATGAAATTTTCTTCAGACATTTCTTCACCTAAGCCTTCCAACTTGGAAAGATAGAAAGCTCTATAAAGTGAGTCAATTTTGTCTTAAAGGCAAATAAAAAGTTATTGGCATCAGGTTTCCAATATCTCAGGGAAAGTAATACCTGCAGCAGAGCTAAAAAAAAAAAAAAGTTACTGATTTTAGGCACAACTTGAAGAAGATGAAAATAGTTTCCATGTAACTCCTTAAACAGTCTTTTGATTTTTTTTTCAGGTGCCTAATCCATGCAAGTAATCCGATTGCTTCTTAAAACCAACCACGATCACTTGTAATTACCTGCCTCAAAACTGTCATCTCAAAATTTCACAAATCCAGTGACTATTATGGCAACAGCGTTCATAAAGTGCAGAGACAAATTCAGGTTCATATCCATGCAAAACTGCACTTAATATTGACAGGAAAAGAAAAGCTGCTGAGGCAGCAGCAATTTCCCCAGTCTAGTCCATTTCCCCTATTTTGATTCTAATGGTGGGGGAGATGCACCCTAATTGTGTATGATTCCATACAGGAAAGCACTTCCTTCCATCACTCAGGTGCCAGACCCTGGTAGCATAAAATCGAATGAATCAGGGTGTAAAGGAGAGAAACCTGTAAACAGGGCCAAGTAAGGGCAGACAGAAGTTCTGTTCTTCCCCCTGATGGGGCATGCATATCCCCTCCCAGCAGCTCTGCAGCTGGCTCCAACCTGAGGAGAACAGGCTAGAATACCTTTCAGTTCAGTTCAGGTGCTCAGTCATGTCCAGCTCTTTGTGACCCCATGGACTAGAGCCAAGCTTCCCTGTCCATCACCAACTCCCGGAGTTCACTCAGACTCACGCCCATCGAGTCGGTGATGCCATTCAACCATCTCATCCTCTGTCATCTCCTTCTCCTCCTGCCTCCAATCCCTTCCAGCATCAGGGTCTTTTCCAATGAGTCAGCTTTTCACATCAATTGGCCAAATTATTGGAGTTTCAGCTTTAGCATCAGTCCTTCCAATGAATATTCAGGACTGATTTCCTTCAGGATGGACTGGATGGATCTCCTTGCAGTCCAAGGGACTCTCAAGAGTCTTCTCCAACACCACAGCTCAAAAGCATCAATTCTTTGGTGCTCAGCTTTCTTTATGATCCAAGCCTCACATCCATGACTACTTGAAAAACCATAGCTTTAACTATATGGACCTTTGTTGGCAAAGTACTGTCTCTGCTTTTCAAAATGCTGTCTGGGTTGGTCATAGCTTTTCTTCCATCATGGCTGCAGTCACCATCTGCAGTGATTTTGGAGCCCCCCCCCCAAAAAATGAAGTCTGTCACTGTTTCCATTGTTTCTCCTTCTATTTGCCATGAAGTGATGGGATCAGATATCATGATCTTAGTCTTCTGGATGTTGAATTTTAAGCCAACTTTTTCACTCTCCTCTTTCACTTTCATCAAGAGGCTCTTTAGCTCTTCACTTTCTGCCNAAGGAGAACGCCCGCTTAGAAAAAATAAGAAGACAGAAAGATGGGGTTGAGAGGATCAGACCTCATTGTCTGATACCAACTTTATTAGGTGTTCAGTATATATAGGATAACATACGTGACTTATGACATCTACTAGGTTACTTTGATCTAGATAGTCATTCACCAGACCTTCACCATTGTGTTCAGGACACAATGCCTAGTTACTTGAAGTGCGATAAGCGCCAGTGAGCAGAACATAGCTATCAGACATCTTGGAGACACAAGGTCGTGAACACATTCTTCAGGGAGGCGGGACAGAGAGCTTAGGGCATGCCTAAGGCTCAGCGATAACGCTCTCGAGCAGCTCCCAGGAACTTAACCCTTCACGGGCAGTCCCCCGCAGATGATTGGACATATAAAAGTGTATTATTACAGATACTCATTTTAGTATTTTTTTAATGATTAAAGATGAAAATGGAACAAACTGAATAGCTTCCAACAGGTTAAGTAAACTCATCCATGAAATGTGTAACTAGTTTATTAAATTTGGAAAAGTGCTCTTACTATATTTATTGAAGAAAAAACAAATTCTAGAAATGAATCACTGTATAGTCTAGATATTAAAACTATAAAAATTTCTAGGTTTTGATTTTTTTGATTTTTTCCTAAATGGTACATATGACTTTTTAATTATTCCTTGCTTTGAATTTGATATTTCTAATATCATATCTCACTTATTTATCTATTGATCCATCTATCTGTCTACCTATCATCTGTTGACTCCAGTTAAGAAGCACTTGTCTGTAAGTACAAATTGCTCATTCTTGTTTCAATAGTGCTGCTCATTTACCTCCATTCTGATTACTTATCCACTATAAATAATTTAGATAAATCAGTATTATTTATCTATCAAGGTGCTGTTAAAGCCATCCATGATCTCTCAGGACAGACATGATTTCTTTCTTCTCAATGACCTTTGATCAAGGGGAGAACCTGATGTCTGCATCAATAACACAGAAGTTACTCTGTTAATCAACCCCAACCTTTATCTCCTCCAGTTCAAAGTAACCAGATTTGGCTTCCTGAATCTCAACCCTTCATCTTTAAAATGGGGCCACTAAGTGCTAATTTACAAGATTGGTGTATAGATAATATATTTAGAGCACCTTGCATACTAACATGGTTAATGGGCTCCAGGCATGTGAGTTCTTCCTTCAGGCTGTGTATTTGATGGATCTCTAACTGTACTGAATAGTGTTTAAGGGTAAATGAATTTGAACTTTTTTATACCTGGTAGTGTGATGCAGCCATAGGTATTTAGCAGTTGTTCAGGAAATATTTGTTGACAGTGTGAATATAAATTCACCATAGTGGAATTTTGAAACAATTTTAATATCCTTTTAGGAGACATACGTCGAGTGGAATATTTCCAAAAATGTACATTCTTTCCTCTTTCCAGATGTCTTTATGTCTCTAAAATGACAGAAAAAAAAATTAAAAGTTTGCTAATGCTATGGGAAACATTAGGCAGTAATCTTGGCAAAGTGTCCCTTAGTGATTTTATAGTTGCTCGGTCACCTACTCAGTTGGTCAAGCCAATGCTGAGAACCACAGGAGAGGCAGGAACAAGGCTCATTAAAACAACACAGAAGACAGTGATATTTTAAAGACCCTATACATTTTATCCAAATTATGAAAAAGCTTACTTTTTAAGAAATGAGATTCCTTAAAAGAGAGTTTTTCTTATTGATGAAATGAGTCAGTCAGTTTTGCTAATTGGCTAAAAATTGCTTTCTTGGGCAAGTTAAGGTGTTGTTGGGGAAACTGCTGTGGTGTTTTTCTTTTTTTGGTTATGTTCAGATATTTCCTTAAGGCAAGAAAGCAAAGAAACAAACAAAAACACCCATGAAAGCAGAAAAACTATATGTCTCCTGACTTTTGTATTAATTACACAACAGAAAGAAACATTTCAGCAAATATCTGTAATCGTGTAAATTTATATTTTTTAAATTGAGATTCATTACAGTTTAATATTCTGATCACCACAAGATAAAAAATATTGCTACTGTTTTTAGGCATTTACTTGGTATAATTAAAGGCATTTACCTGGATAAAATGGGCTGAATAACATCTTTAGAGAAAAAAAAACATGCTTTGTTGAAATTAATATATTTGAGGGGGGAAAAAAAAAAAACTTTGCTCAAATCATTTGAGAAATCAACTACAAACTAAATTGGAAAATAATTGCAAGGCCTGTCTTCCACATTTAATCAGATGGCAGCTTCTGGACTTTCAGTTAACAAACTATAAATAAATTCTGTAATGTTATTAGTAATTGCAGCATCACATTTCACAAAACCAGCTAAAAATAATAGTAATGTGTAACTCTCCTTGCCAAGAGGCCCCTGGTGCTGAGGCATTTATTTTTCATTGTGTCCTAACCAAAAGAAAAAAAAAAATCAAACCCAGCACAGATCAATAGAACTGTCACTGAGTCATCGATGCTTTTTAACTCTGTTCCCTCCCAACAGATGCAGTACCCACTGTGCTTCCGGTGTGCACTCCTGCTTGCCTCAGGAGCAGTGGTATTTGCTGGCAGTTGTAGCAATCCAAACAGGGTCTGATTCAGTGTCGCAGAGGCCAATGTATCATGCACTCTCTAGGTAAGAACTGCCAACAAAATGTTCTTAATTCACAATGGACAGATTATGAAACTGAAACAGGAGGACAGAAGCTGTGTAGGAGGAGGGAGGAGAGGAAATAAGGAGTAGAAAAAGGAAATAAGCGGCAGATGTAAATTTTTTTGTGATTATTACTGGGTATTGATAAAGTGCTAATGATTGGAATGACTTACTCATCTTTTTAAAAAAGACAGTGGTTAAAGACCCATCTCTGGCTAGGTGAAGACATGCTACATTGAATTCTGGAGTAAGGAAAATGTCATTATTTTCATCTTTCTTTTTCTCTCCCCCTGCCTTTCCCTCCTCCCCAATGTCTTTCCTTCCTCCCATCCCCCTTTTTCAAAGTATAGAGTCACTCAAATAAGTTTTGGCTAAATCTTTTTTAAAGGAAGACTGTTTTCTTGTTGTGCATGTGTGTGTCTCTCTCTCTCTCTCTCTGTGTAGGGTTACAATTAAAGTAATATTTTCTAAACTGTGACTTTGCCAATTTTAAATCCACACTTCTCTTCAAGGTTTTCAATTTTGCCATAAATTTATATTATTCTCTACCTAAGCAAAATAATTTGCATTTTCAAAACTTACAGGTTATAATAGTTTTTCATGTCTTACTAAGATATTAAATATTTGCATACATAAGCAAGAAAAAATGATGACTACATTAACTCTTTCTTGAAATAACTTTGTTCAGTGGAAATGGCACAAATTTAGCCTTTGACAATGGGGAGGAAAAAAAATGGTTCACCCTTATTTTACTAAAGCATAGTCTTGTTGATGCTGCTGCTGCTAAGTCACTTCAGTCATGTCCGACTCTATGTGACCACATTAGACGGCAGCCCACCAGGCTCCCCTGTCCCGGGGATTCTCCAGGCAAGAACACTGGAGTGGGTTGCCACTTACTTCTCCAATAGTCTTGTTACAACAGATCATTTGTAAAGTAACAGAACAAAATTCGAATGTAAAGTCTGCAAGAATTGTTTTGTGTTTCTTGGGTCTGGATTACATAAATCTAAATTATAAAATTATTTGATGCATAAAACATTTAGCAAGGTATTGTGCTTTAGAAAGAAATCACTTAAACTAGTGCTATTTTCAAAGACCCTTCCAGTTTACAATATATCAAGGATGTGAAAATGACTTTATATGTTAGAAAATTGGCCTTTAACGAGAAAAAATATTAGACAATTCTAAGTGCAAAGCTATTAACTGGCTGATTTCTGATCCCTGACACAGGATGTCATCCTCAACCTAGTGCCTGGCTGCTCAACATCCTGTGGGAACCACAGGCTTCCAAAGATTTCTCTTTACAAATAACAATCAGTTCAGATAGAGGAGACACAAGGAGAGCCAGTTAAACCTTTCACATTGTTACCAGCCTCATTGTTTTGCAAATCAGTAGCATAAAGTAGAACACGTGCAGGTGCATGAATCCTCCACTTAAGGTTTCTGAATGCCAGGGATTTCAAATATGTGAATCCTGTTGATTAGCAGTAAATGAATAAGGCACATGACAAATCATTACCTTTACCAGCTAAGTGGCTAGTTTAAATTAAAGATTACAGGTTACAGTTTGAATTCATCAAGGTTTGTCCATCTAAAATGATGAGCCTTTTCCCCTCTTCATATGTCAGACCATCATTATCATGAAGTCTGTCACATCTGATCACTAGCTCACTTGAACAGCTCAAAATAGCATGTTGAAAATATCCTATTTATAGTAGAGATATGTAGAGTAATCCAAAACACTATCTGCTTTAACATGTTAGCCCTTTCTTGGCAAGAACTTCTTAGGAAACTGTTTTCTGAAATGATCAAGTCCTGAAGCTGAATGCTGGAACAATGGGACAAAAAGTGATTTATCTGTATTTTAACAGCTGTTTTTCCCTCTTCATAATTTACTTTTACAAATGCAATTATTCATTTTCTGCAGTAGGTGACTAAACTGATCATATTTCACTTATAGGTATTTAATATTCATTTTCTTGTAATGATTTTTCAGTACTATTTTCCACAAATGTCAAAATCCTGAGTTGTTTATTTGAATGCTGAGCTATTGCTCTAATAATGAGAAGCTCTAATTATAGAGTACAGTGAACTAGGCAGTAAAAGCTTGCATCCCTAATGTTACTATGAATATCAAGACATATGAAGTGTCCTAGTAACTTCTTTAAAATATATTTCCTACTCAAGACACATGAAATGTCCTAGTAACTTCTCTAAAATACATTTCCTACTTTCTGGTTGATGGATATGGACAGTTGTCTTATTTTTGAAAGTTGCTGTAAAAAAAACAAACAACAACAACAAAACTCTTATCCTGTTTGTACTTTCTTTTCAAAACAGGTTTCATCTCAGTTTAAACAGAGAACTCACCTGAAGGTCACCGCCCCATAGTAACTGAAGTTACTGAAGCACTTTCTCACTCAACTCAAATAGCAGCATGGAAAGCGAGTTGGCACTGGCAGGCACCCTCAGTTGTTCTTGTGGGCACCTCACTCTCAAACACTTTTGTTTGTTATGTATATCCAAGCAATATTAGTTACAGGGAGCACACAAGGAAAGAAACGTTTTCCCCTCCTACTACCCATCTGTTGTGGAAAACACACAGGTTTTTCCACCACAGGTTTAGAACAACCTCATGTCCTTGGAGCACAGACTCTGATTATGCCATAATAACAGTGTGAACCTTCCTCCCACTCCTCAACCCACAAACCTATTTTAAGGCTGCCTTCTGAGAATAGCCTTCACCGTGATGCTGTTGGAACACAAGCTACCATGTTAAACAGCAATGGCGTGAGACTGACTAATCCTGGGAAACCGACCATGATTAAATAGCTCCATTAAATAGCTCCTCTTCAGAGCAGTATAGTGATGACAAAGTTATACATCTATGGGTTGGAATGTCCTCACTATCCTTCCAAAGTAAATGACCCCAAATTAATTCTTACCAAAATAAGAACTAATTTTATAAAAATTTTAACTTAAAGTATTTAAAGAAAGAAGAAAGTGAAATTGTTCAGTCATGTACGACTCTTTGCAGCTCCATGAACTGTAGCCTACCAGGCTCCTCTGTCCAGGGGATTTTTCAGGCAAGAGTACTGAAATGGGTTGCCATTTCCTTCACGAGGGGATCTTCCTCACCCAGGGATCAAACCCTGGTCTCCCACATTGCAGGTGGACGCTTTACCATCTGAGCCCCCAAGGTTAGCCCAAAGTATTTACAGTTTTCACTAAATATTTCTGACTTTTTAAAACAGTATAAATGTAATTTTATACTATTTGTTGACTTACTGACTCATCCGTGAACTGAGTAGTCAGAAATTACACATGAGGGATAAAAATCACTTGTTGTACATATACCTAAGAAACAATGTTGAGAAAATAGCTGATTAGTAGAGCTGAATTAAAACTCATGTTGTCCCTCTCTGTCTCTCTCCCCCTTGAAAAACACAAGAGACTTAAATGTAGTGTGGTGTGTGAGAAACATTAAGGTGGCCTCTTAATTTAAGATGAAGAGGTACAAATCCAAAACCTATAGTGTATTCTTGGCTTACTCAGATAATTTGTTGACTCCAAAATTATTTTTAACCATTTTTCCAGGTTAAAATGAACTTATATTGATTTAACTATCATTCATTTACTTTAAAAAATACATTTGTTAGCAAGCAACTTTAGGAAAGTTAGCAAGAAAATTTAGGAAAATAAGATGGATATAGTTTTTGGATCTTAGTATTTGTTTTGTTTAAATACACTGTTAGCATCACTCAATAATATACACAAATTAAAATGCCTAAAAATACAAGGCATATGACTTCCAATAGCTAATGATGTGCAGTTTATGTTATTATTAGTAATTCTACTTCAAAATTTATTTAATAATGAAATTTTGAGATAGTAAAATAAGTGAAGATTCTACATATAACATTGTTCACAATTAATTTTTTAAATATGAAACTTGAAATTAATGATTGAAGACATCATAAGCAAGTATTAGTACATGGCACCCCCTACTGATTTCATTGCAAGATAAAGACTTGAGAAAAACGGGGATGAGGATGCTTCCTTGATTCTGTTGCATATAATATCAGCTTATTTAAGTATNATAAGCAGGGTGACGACACACAACCTTGATGCACTTCTTTCCCAATGTGGAACCAGTCTGTTTTTCCATATCTGGTTATAACTGTTGCTTCTTGACCTGCATACAGATTTCTCATGAGGCAGGTCAGGTGGTCTGGTATTCCCATCTCTTGAAGAATTTTCCACAGTTTCTGTGAACTGTAGATGGTTTCCCCACCAGCTGTGCCTGCCTAAGCAAGATGAATTGGTTAGCTGAAGCAATTAACTGGCAATTCAAGCGCCAACACCGCCCCATCACTGGGAGCAGAGAGAATAACGTGGAATTTTGCCAGATGAGGCAGCCTAACTGACAGCAGCCTGTGCACTGATTTCCAGGTTGATTTAAAGGGGCGTGGCACTTCCATCCTTGAGGACGCAAGATCAGTCTTCACATGGGCTTATTCTGATCCTTGAACCCTTGTGTGCATGTGAAGAACAGTGGTTCTCAAGTTTTAACAAGCATCAGAAGAGTGAAACAACAGGAGGGTTTGTTAAAACTCAGATCCCTAAGCTCCACATCCAGAATTTCTGGTTCACTAGGTCTGGCATGATGCTGATAGACGGGGAAGCCTGGATGAACAGGAAAGCCTGGCGTACTGCAGTCCATGGGTTGCAAAGAGTCCGACACAACTGAGCCACTGAACTAAGCTGAAGTCTGGCACGGGGCCTGGGAATGTGCATTTCTCATACATCCTTTTACCGATTGCTGTGAATGCTGCTGGTCTAGGGACCACATTTTGAGAACCACGGATCTAGGCCTCTCTCTCAGGAAAATGACAACTCCATGCACTCCCACATCCTGGGAACCCGAACAAACAAGGCTGAGAAGATTCATTCTACTTGCAAACATTCTCACTGAGCATGCACCATGTGATGCCTACCTTAGTGATGCAGAGATAAACACGTCTTTATCCTCAAGAGGCTCCCTTTCTGGTGGACAGATGGAGACAAAACCAGAGGAAGGTGAGAATGAGGCAGTGTGGAAAGTGGTTTCACAGAGGTAAAGACCAGTTGCTGCTGGGAACGCAGACCACAGGCACTCCACTGGGATTGGAGGTTCAGTAGGAAACGCTTCGGGGCTGGTGTGGTAGCAAAGAACTGAGAATAAAGGTGCTCAAGTCTCAGTCGCTCAGTCATGTTCAACTCCTTGTGACCTCATGGACTGTAGCCCACCAGGCTCCTCTGTCCATGGAATTCCACAGGCAGGAATACTGAAGTGGGTGACCATTCCCTTCTCCAAGGGATCTTCCTGACCCAGGGGTTGAACCTCGATCTCCTTCATTGCGGGCAGATTCTTTATCAGGGAATTAAGAAACAGAGATTCCCATTTCTGTTGACATCCAAAAACGTCAGCCTTACTGAATCCAAGGGCTGGCTGCCACGGGTAAGCTTCCTGATATCAGGAACCATTTACACCACAAAGGCTTCCAACATCTGCCCCTCAGCACATAGTAGGGTTTCAGTGTGTTGATGAGTTGCTGTCAATGCTTCAGTGACTCAATCTGCTCAATGGAAAATGTACGGAGAGAAGCAGCTTGCTTCAAATTGATCCTTGGAACAGAATGGAGGGGAAAGAACATTTAATCACCACAAATCTGGTGTGAATTAGGACTGGCAGATTTTTAAATTTAAAAACAAAACACCTGGGACTTCCCTGGTGTCGCAGTGAATAAGATTCCGCCTGCCGATGCAGGGGACACAGGTTCGATCCCTAGTCCGGAAAGATGGCCTATGCCACAGAGCAGCTAAGCCCCTGCGCCACAGCTACTGAAGCCTGGGTACTCTAGAGCCCGGGCCCCACAGGAAGCGGAGCCGACACAGTGAGAAGTTTGCGCACGCCGACTAGAGGGCAGCGCATGCGTCACAGCTGGAGAAATGCTCACGCGGCAGCAAAGACCCAGCACTGCCAAAGGTAAATCAATTAATTAATTTTTAAAAACCAACCTAATCCTACGATCAAATCCTTGAACCTGCTACTTCCTCAGAGTCAGTAGTTTTCTTTTCTTTTTTTCTTTCACTTTACTGAAAATCAACTGTATTTGACAAGTAGTTATTTGGGGATGAACAAAGTTATCAGATATAAAAATAGATCATGCTCTTCCAGCTTCCTTTGACAATAGCCGGGGGCAGCAAGGTGCTGGTTCACAGTGACATTTTTGTTATGCAAATAGTTTGATGCAGTTCATTTTTGAAAAATTATGCTAACATTCATGGCTAACATTCGGCCCAGTGAAATGAAATAGGTATTAATTTGTTGAGCTAAGGTATTCCAAAAGTAAGAGTAAGTAGATCTTTTCATGAATTCAAAATGAAAAGGGGGTCTATGTTCCTTAATTTAAGGCAATATGCCAACATTTATTTTTAATAATACTGTGCTGATTCAATTAAGATCAGTTAATAAAATCAATTGCTATAATTTGTTCACCAACCTCTTGAAAAGGCTTTTTTCTTTTCTTTGGTTCAGGGGCCCCTGAGTTTAGATGGATTTCTTTTTCACATTCCTTTTTGCATTAGTCAGTGAATGGGTAGAAGATAGTATATTTCTTCCTTTTAGCAAGTAGACAAAAGTCTTTGTTCTGTGCCTAGACTGCTTTTTTCTGAGATGCACTAGAGGCTGAAGCAATAAGCCACTATAAACTTACAGGTAAATTAAAAGACATGAGAGAAAACTCTACTTTTCTAACTTTTAAGNGTAGAAGATAGTATATTTCTTCCTTTTAGCAAGTAGACAAAAGTCTTTGTTCTGTGCCTAGACTGCTTTTTTCTGAGATGCACTAGAGGCTGAAGCAATAAGCCACTATAACTTACAGGTAAATTAAAAGACATGAGAGAAAACTCTACTTTTCTAACTTTTAAGACTTTATGGAACTTGTAATAAATGATTGCCTCACTTTTATGTTATATAGCAACTACGGGAAGGGGACATCTTTTACAAACAAGCCACGTTCCCAAAGTTTGTAAACCAGTTGTTTTGAATGTGAAATACTTTTTCTACAGAAAAATATTATAAATTGTGATCTGATTAGATTAGTGCACATAAGCATATTTTATTCATAGTATAAATTATATATTTTATTGAAATATAGGGGAAGACAATAAATACCAATACTTTATAATTTGAAAGGGAGTGGTTTTGAATAAGAAACGTCTGAAATTTAAAAAACTCTAATATCTTAGTGTTTGATGACATTTATCATGTATACTACTATCTCAAAACATAAACCAGATGTAGCACTGAATACGGAGAAGGCAATGGCACCCCACTCCGGCACTCTTGCCTGGAAAACCCCATGGATGGAGGAGCCTAGTGGGCAGCAGTCCATGGGGTCGCGAAGAGTCAGACACAACTGAGCGACTTCACTTTCACTTTTCACTTTCATGCATTGGAGAAGGAAATGGCAACCCACTCCAGTGTTCTTGCCTAGAGAATCCCAGGGATTCTATGGGGTCGCACAGAGTTGGACACGACTGAAGCGACTTCGCAGCAGCAGCAACAATGAATATCCTGTTTGCTTATTAGCCACGGTTAGTGTTGAACTTTATGAATAAAGAAAAAGGATGAATGAAAGTTCCCTCTGAGTGGCAGTGATCATTAAACAAACAACTTAAAGTATCCATTTGCAGTTTTTCTGACTGTTACTTTTTTTGTATAATCATTTGATAAAGAGTGCCTTCTCCACTGACCCAAATATCCAGGAAGGCGGATATTGCATCATTTTTTCTTAACCATTAAAATCTTAGCACTTAGCAGACAGCCAACTGTGTAGGACTTTTTTAAATGAAATTTTTGAATTGATTAAAAAAGAAAGAGGAGTGGTCTAAAAAATGCAGAATTGCAAATGTGTTAAAAATGAGTATCTGATATTTCATTTATTATTAGTCTCCATGTAGCCAAAGAGGGGAGAGTTGCAGCTAAAGACAGATGTATGAAAAGAAGTTTCCCAAAGGATATGGACAGTAAGACAGTTTGCTTGGTGAAAGCCAAGTGGTTAGGACTGTCCAAATTTTCTTTGGTTGTTGTTCCAAAATAAGGGAGATTGGGATTAATCAGCTTTAGGATAGTTCTGGCAAAAAAGGACCCCTGCAAGAATCATCAGTGGTTTGTGTTCCCAAGGTGGGGCAGTAGGAGAGATCTGACCCGAATGCAGGTATTGGATTGAATGGAAGTGCTAGTTGTGTGGAGAGAATTTGAAAAGAGAACTCAGCCTGCTCTTTCCCTCCTCATTTGTGCTCACTTGTGTCCAACCCTATGGACTGTGGCCTGCCAGGAGCCTCTGTCCATGGAATTTTCCAGAAAACAACACTGGAGTGGGCTGCTATTTCCTCCTCCAGGTTGATCTTCCTGACCTAGGGATCAAACCTGAGTCTCCTGCATCCCCTGCATTGGCAGATGGATTCTTTACCTCTGTACTACCTGGGAAGTCCTGTCTGTTCTTTAGTATTACTATACACATGCAACTCTAAAAACATCAGTGATTAAAATATTCTTCTGTAACAAGATCTTTTTCTAAGTTCTGAAAAAATCCTGCAGTTAAATTATTGCAATTTAGTTACTGTTGAGTTTTAATTTGGAGTTTGTAAACTCCAAATTAGCACATTTTAATTCCTTGTCTTTTAATAAGCTTTTTTGTCTAAGTGGAAGTTAATTCAGATAACTTCTTGTTGCACAGTGGGTCCCGCAACACATGTGGCTTTGGGTATACATGTTTATTTTAAGAGTAAGTTCATAAGAGTTTGAAATAATCCAAGTTCATTTCAGGTACAGTTTATGCCTCCAAACTCTGGAGTTAAAGTGAAGTCACTCAGTAGTGTACGACTCTTTGTGATCCCATGGACTGTAGCCTACCAGGTTCCTCCATCCATGATATTTTCCAGGCAAGAATACTGGGTGGGTTTCCATTTCCAAACCCTGAGATATTACATATTCCTTCTAGTAAATCTGCAGGAGCAATGCTAGCTCAGTGACTAAAATCTTGAAGAAACAGAATTTGAATTTCAGGATAATTTTTTCATGCACAACCTTTTCCTTAATCTGGGTTCTTTGGAGGGACCTTAGAGGGACTCAAACTACTGAAACAGAAAGCAAGATGTATATGTGTGTGTACATGTATTTTTAAAAAGAGGTTCTGTAAATTTAATCAAAGATGTGTGTGACTCAAAAAGCATAAAATGTATCCAAAACCTCATCTGTATTCTTTGATGTTTTATAATACGCATAGTCAAATGAGGAAACATTTTTCTACAATAACATTTGAATTATAATTAGTCATATATGCACTATATGGGGACTTCCCAGGTGGTTCAGTGGTGAGGAATCCACTTGCCAGCGCAGGAGACTTGGGTTCATCCCTGGGTCGGGAAGATCCCATGGAGGAGGAAATGGCCAGTACTCTTCCCTGGGAAATCCCATGGGCAGAGGAGCCTGGGGGCCACAGTCCATGGTGTCACAAAGAATCAGACACAATGGAGTGATGGAGCACTCAGGCATGTACTGTGTGCCATTGTTAAGTATAATATATAATCTTGCAAAAGGTGAATTTGAGATCTAAGGAAGATGGGTTGCACCTGGTGGTCCAGTAGTTGAGAATTCACCTGCTAATGTAGGGGATGTGGATTCGATCCCTGGTCTGAGAAGATCTCACATGCCATGGAGTAAGTAAGCCCAAGGGCCAGAACCACTGAGCCTCTGTTCTAGAGCCCCGAGCTGGAGCTTCTGGAGCTCACATGTCCGCAGAGCCCACATTCTGAAACAAGGGAAGCCAGCCCAATGAGGCGCCCATGAGCCACAACTAGAGTGGCCCCTGCTCGCCAGAGGTAAGGACAGCCTGTGCAGCAGCGGAGACCCAGCACGGCAAGCCCCACCAAAGGAAATCTGAGCAGGTCTGTTTATTAATGAGGTGCAAAAAAGGCTATACACAGATGTCCTCATCCACCCGGGAGTGATCCCCTTGTACACACACAGTTTATGGACTGCATGATACTGAATATCTGGAACATCATTTTGCTGTATTTAAATAAAAGTTTGGCTGTCACTGGCGAGGTGAATAGTAAGATGCCCTTCCAGGTCTGAAATGAGTATCACAGAATTTTAGCATAGTAAGTCTGAACTTTGTTCTGGCTTCTAGCACTGACTTTAAGCTCAGATGCTGTAAAATAGTTGCCTAATGATTAGTCTCTAAAAGAACAATAATAGCTAATATTTGTTGGGTACCCATTACATACTGAGTACATGCTATTATGAATTATCTTATTTATTCTTACAATTGGAGAAGGAAACGGCAACCCACTCCAGTGTTCTTGCCTGGAGAATCCCAGGGACAGAGGATCCTGGTAGGTTGCCGTCTATGTGGTCAGACAGAGTCAGACACGACTGAAGTGACTTAGCAGCAGCAGCAGCAGCAGCATTCTTACAATAATTTTATTATTGTACTGCTCCAAGCTGTATATGAAGGAAGTAAAATCTAGGGAAATTAGGTAACCTATCCAAGATAATACAGAAGGTGAAGGTGGAAAGCGAGGATCCTAACTCAGACTTTGTGCCCCCTCCAGGGCCTGCTCATTTCACACTTTCCTGCACTGACTCCCTGCCATCACATAACTTGACTTAATCTGTTTCCAAAACATCCTAGTACCACAGTTTCTGGACTGATCCACTCCTATCCCAAGTTGATAAATACCTATCCTTTGATTAAATACTTCCAGCGAAGAAATTCCATCATGTTTCTCAATAGTCCAACAGGCAAACTGTTCTGAAATGTTTATGGAAGGTTAGCAATGAGACAGACAAGTTCCTCTACAGTTTTTTATGAGCACAGAAACAAAGTGAATGGGGTTATTAAGAACAGATCTGTGTGGGATTTAATTGATCACAAAGAGGAGCCAGTGTAGGGGTGTGTGTGTGTGTGTGTGCACGGTACAGCACATTTGGAAAATCATTTGTTCCTTAATGTAAATATTTAGGATTGATGGTGAGTGATTCTCTGGGATCATGATAAACAAAGAGCCTGATAACAAAGACTTACTTGAAGTACTTTACTGGGGTGTGTGACCTCAGGGAGCATGTGAGGGACGGCGGAAGGGACCCAGCTAAGGATGGAGAGCCAGTACAAGGATGCATTATCAAGCTGGCCACCACTTCTGGAGACTGACTCTTCGGAAAGACCACCCAGGAAGCTCCGTGGAACACATTTCAGGATCCTTTGTTGGAGGATAGTAAAGGGAATATTTATCTATGGGCTCCCATTGGTCAAAGATTTATCACAAGTGTTTAAGCTCTCGCACTTCTTTTGGGGCTTCAGTCAACACCAAAACTTCAACCAACAAGCCTCTGGGTGGGAGGAAAGATGTAAGAGAGGTTGAGGGTCAGACACTGTCAGACTGAAGCCAGCTGGAGCCCATTTAGAACTTGGTTCCAGCAGTGGCTAAAAGACACGTGTGGAGCCCAGAGGATAGGAAGTGGCAAATGGTAGATGTGATATAGCAAGTAATATAACATTTTTTTCTTACAGGTTCACATTTTTTCAATTATATCCTATGTCTCATATTCATTGGGTCTAACGGGTGATTATCAAGCTTTCATTATCTGTTTACCTTTTGAATATTTATTTTTACTAATACTCATTGAGTATGTTGGGCCTCATGTAGGGAACTGTGGATAGAGACATAGTTATTATAAACAGATTCCCCACTGTCATAAAACTTACTATGTTATCAACACTGAGCCTACCACAGTACTAGCACGCAGTAGGCACTTCCTAAAGAAATAAACCAGCCTTTTCAGAATGAGTGTTTAATGTTATGCAGATCATAATGACCAAAGGGGTGTCCCCCTAGATGAAGCACTTTATCATTCTTGTAGGAAGTGTCTCACCCCCTGCTGTAATGGGAGTGAAGACTATTTACTTTATTCTCTATGTACTGCCTGGGGATAGGGGAGGTTGAAACCTAGACAGATTTCTGTACTTATCTGTAAGGTGCCTCTGAGGCATAAGAGAACATTCTGAGGAGCTGAAATCCAGGAGGGGTAGCCGCTGTAGCAGTAGCCACACCTACATTCACCTGGCAGTCTTCCAAGGCAGAAGGCGGATGATGCTTTGTCTCCTTGCCAGCACTCTTTCCTTGAGCGTCCTAGTGGCCACTAGCTGACCAAAGTGCCTGGTTTCAGGAGCCAACTTGTTTCAGCACTTCCATAGAAGTACCTGGGTGGGATATGCACTGATTTGTTAAAACCTTTGATGCAGTTAGTTGAACTCTGCTGGTCACAAGAAAGATGTTGTGCCAGGGACAAGTATACCCACTATATATACATACATATATCTTTGTTATCCTTATTTAGTTGCTAAGTCGTGTTCAACTCTTTGGGACCACATGGACCGTAGCCTGCCAGGTTCCTCTGTCCATGGAATTTTCCAGGCAAGAATACTGGAGTGAGTTACTCTTTCCTTCTCCAGGGCATCTTCCCCACTCAGGGATGGAACCTGGGTCTTCTGCATTGCAGGCAGATTCTTTACCATCTGAACCACCAGGGAAGCCACCAGGAAACCCCCATATATATACATACATATATATATGTTTGTATATGTACAAACATACATATTTTGTATGATTGAACATATTTATATGTTCATATATATATACACATATGTAATAAACTTCCCAATGCCTTAGAAAGCTAGCGAAATAAACATAAAATCAGAACTAAATTATTCAATTGATATTATTTTGGAGGACTAGAAAGTCTTCCTAGCCCCGTTGGTGGTTTTCCCTCCCAGCAGACCGATCTTCCGGCCTTCAGCGACAAGGAAGCCCTAGGTAACATCATGCTGATGGCCTCCGAGTTAGCTGATGTACGGAGACCCCTCACTGTTCTTCAGTGTTCACATTAAACTCTCCGGGCGGTGACCAGAGCGTGCTGGTACTTTATGGGGCAGTCAAGGCGGCGAGGCTGCTTCAGGCCTTCGTGGGAAGCCCTCCACCGGCCGAGGGCGGTGGGGCCGCTGTGCAGCTGCTACAAAGCAGAGGCCCCAGGCCCAGAGCTGGAAGGGCAGAAAAGCAGACTCAGCTGATTCTTCCAAGGGCCCAGGGGCTACCCCTACCTCATTCCCCACGGAGAATTTTATGGTGTTTTTTTTTTTTTTTTTTTTTTAAGTAACGATTTCTTTTGGAGAATAGATCCGCAGGCCTGGGGCACCTCCCTGTGATGCCAGCGGTAGAGTCGGTGGGGAAACTGCCTGGCAGAGAGCATCCCAGGGAAGGCGTCAGCTTGTGCGCCTGCGAAGGGACAGACGTGCGCTGCTGCGTGTGGGGAGTGGGAAAGGGGGCAGGGGGTGGGGGTGCTCAGGTGGCTGCTCAGTTTTGAGGGGAAGGAAGGCCGGGATACACAGAGCGGGGATGAGTTAGGCCCCGCAGCAACAGGGCGTGCGTGGCAGTGGGGTGAGAGCGTGATCTGGGATCTTAGGAAGGGTGAGGGCGCAGAAGTTCCTGGAACAGGCGGAATGACGGGTTGGCCTTGCAAATCTCCAAGCCCCAGGTCACTCCCTCACTTCACTGAGTGTACCTCTCCTCCATTTCGACCAAAATGATATGAAATGATCTGGGGGAAGGGAAGAAGATGGGCCACGGGAAAATACCCTCCCTCCACAGGAGACCCCCAGGATCCAAAAATGTGCGGGCAAGTACCAGGAGCCCAGTCTGGGAAGCACATATAAAATCAAAATGCGCAACACCTGATGGTTTCCAGTTACAAAGTCACCTCAGGATCTTAGATACGCCGTGTAAATCTCAACGTGCCTCAGTTTCCTCCCCGGTCCCGTGAGAGCAGCACGTGTGAGACCTCGGCGCGGGGCCGTGGAGGGGCTGAGATAGAGAGCGGTGAGGGCGAGCTTCCTGGAGCCAGCATCACCACCACCACCCGCGCCAGGAAGACACGTTCGCGGTGTCCTGGAGCCCCAGAGAGCGGCTGGGGAAGCCAAGATCTAAAATTAGTCCGGCTTCCAGGGCGGGCGCNAAAAAAAAAAAAAAAAAGCCTGGTAACTTTAGCGCTTTGATGTGCGTTTTTTCCTTCTTGGATTGGAGTGGGGGAAGGGCATTTCACGTTTTACCAGGAGAGAAGTTGCCTCTCAGAATTAGGGGATGCTGGTCTTTAATCATGGATCCCTGTTGCCTTTTTGGAACTCGGACAGTGAATGGTGCTGGGGCCAGTTTCTGAACACAGTGACCCGCGATGAGAAAGTTCCCAGCACTGCCCAGTTATAATGTCTTCATACTGGAGGCACACGGAGAACTTCACACCAAGGCAGCTGGTTCGGAGATCAGAAATGGCTCAGCTGCTAGGCTGGCTTCCTGTCTTGGAGTCCCGGGATTTTCACAGCCAGTGTTTGTTGACCAGTGACTGGCTGGGAGTCTCCCCACTCTCCCAGCCTACCCCCGCCCTTTTTCAAATTTATTTATGCTGCCTCCTGGCAGAGTCATTTTGAGGATTTTTTTTTTTTTTTGGATAGTCAGGACCCAGTCTATCTGTTAACTAGCAATTACAGTTGTGCTGAGCTACTCAAAAATGAAATGAGTAGCAATAAACAGACTGACTGCCCACTGACCTGTAGGCTCTATGGTTATTTTGCCTGCACACAGCTTTTTGTAAACAACAGCTCTTCAGGCTGTTCGCAGAAGAATATTTCTGATGTGTCAGGTTATGTTATCAGCCTTGCTTTCTTCATATGCTGCAGAATGACCCACTCTAATCTGGCTGATGAATTATGTGAAATAGAAAGCAGTAGGCAGTTACCAGTGAGAAGATACTTAGGCATTAGCAGCTGGTCTGAGGCTGCTCCCCATGCCTCTTGTGTTGTTACGCTATCTCAATGAAGGCCAGGAGGACCAGGGTGGCTTTATTTTCCTGTTTGCAGAGTTGGGTGTGGCGTTCCTTCTGTCCAGCTGACTGTAGGTTGGCTTTTTCCTGCGAGCACAGAGGGAAAGGGCCACATTGGAGGGTTTGGTTTCTTGCATTGGGATCACTCCTCGGCCCTTTCCTTCTGCAAGAGCACTGAGCGGGGATCTTCTGATGGGATCAGGTAGGACCATACATTTGGGATTGATTTCCTTTGATTGCTGGGGAAGGGCTATTGATGAACCCTTGTACTTGCTGATTGTGACAGACACCAGGAAGGAACGATAATTAAACAGAAAGAGAGCTGACAGACCTAGTGGAGGGTAGGTCTGCCCCTCAGCTCCTTCCTACGGAAGAGAGAGCCCCCGATTTCCCCAGATGCACAGGGTCTTAAAGAATTAAAAGGAGCCAACCCCAGTGTGGTTTGTTTTGCTTATTGATAACATTTTCTGAAATGCTTTTCAATCTCTAATTGTTGAGTGTATCTTTGTAAGCATCTTTCTCCTCCATTGTGAGGGTTATAGTCTGCCCTTTGAGAATGACCACAGTCCCTACTGCCTAATAGACTCTGAAGAAGCGTTTGTGGCTTGGGTGACTTCCTCTGTGATGACCCCAAACGGCACGTATCTTTCTGCTTCAATTTGATTCTGCATCCTTCCCAAACTTAGTGATTGTTTTCTGCCAGTTGGAGAGTAGCTACTTCTTTAATGGGCTTTTTCTTCCCTTTACACTGCCCCTTTCTCCCAGATTTCTTTCGAAGGATAGCTTTAGGAAAGCTTACCTTTCCTGAAAGAAATAAAAACAAAAAGGTTCAGTTTAATGCCACAGATTGAATTTATTGAGAATGTCTTTGACACTTGTCTGGTGGCTTTGAGGCAGTTTCTGGTCTACCAGAATAGGCTATCAGTTACATGTAACAGTGACAAATGACCATTCTAGTAGTTCTGGATTGGAATGGCTCTCCTCAGTTAGTCTTAATATTAGTCAATTCGAGGACTGAGATATGTTTGTATTAAAGTAGAAAGGATGAAAATTTGAGAATGGATTTCCTGCCATGATGATGGTTGGGGAAAATAGAGAACGGATTTCAAAACTTAATGATGACACTCTTCATATAACTAGTGTGTTGCTTCTTTTGCTGGATAGATATGTGAGAGTGTGGAGGCCTGGGACGAGGTCTGGGGAGGGTTGTGAGTTGTCCTTCTTTAGAAAATGCTTTATGAAAGAATATTGCCTTGCCTGAACAGAAAAGTCAAGGTCCCTCACGAGACCCTGAAAGGGATCTGTGAGCAGATTTTAGTATTTCATCTTTCTCATCTTCCAGGTTCCAAGGTTGTGGATTACAACCTCTATTTAATAAAGTGAAGTGAAAGTCACCCAGTCTGGTCTGACTCCTTGCGCATGGACTGTAGTTTGCTAGGCTCCTCTGTCCATGGGATTTCCCAGGCAAGAATACTGGAGTGGATTGCCATTCTCTTCTGCAGGGCATCTCCCCAACCCAGGGATCAAACCTGAGTCTCCTGCATTGCCGGTGGATTCTTAACTGTTGGAGCCACCAGGGAAGCCTGTATTTAATAAAAAAGATTTGTTCAATTAATTCTTGCCCTTCTATGTCTTAAATTTATCCCTTTTTATTCTGTTAAGTCACATTGAATTTAAAGTTGTTTCAGCTTTTTTTCTTTTTTAAAAAAACTTTACGTTTTTGATATTTGATCAATTTTTATTTTCTTTCACATGCTACTTTTTCCTCTGAGCTCTAGCTCCATATGTCTCTACCTGTCTTTAGAACCTTCTCTTACTTAACTGCAGTGTCATCTTCTAAAACTTAACATGTTCCATACTGAACATGGATATGTCCTCATTCATATCCATTTAGTTCTCAAATCTTAGAAATTAGTGGCACTACATCATTTATGTTGAAAAGGGGTAGAAGCTAAGGTCAACAACTTTCCCTGGTGGCTCAGAGGTAAAGAATCTTCCTGTCGATGCGATGCATGAGATGTGTGTTTGATCCCTGTGTTCGAAGGATCCCCCATCCCACTCTGAGAAGGGACTGGCAACCCACTCCATTATTTTTGCCTGGGAAATCCCATGCACAGAGGAGCCTGGTAGGCTGGAGCCCATGGACTTGCAAATAGTGGATATGATTTAGGGACTGAGCATACACACATTAAGGTTGAGAAAGTAGGAGGGGAAGTTAGGGAGAACTTAGAATGTCAGGCTGAATATAAAAATGGAGTCACTGGGAGGGTTGGGTTGAGACAGGATGAAACTGCTTTATTCTGATTAATTCTGGAATAGAACTCACTGTGGAAATGTGGGAAGAAAAATAATGCAGAGAAACCAGTTAGGAGTTTCTAGTAGTAGTCTGAAAGTCAGTGACGGTGAGGGAAATAGAAAAAAGAATTGCAAAGCTTCCCTCTTTTAAACCTATTTTATTTTGTTTCTTTATCTCTTTAAGGAATTTATTTCACTGAATTTCTTTTCAGTAGTATTTACTGACCCTACGTCCCTTTGCAAGCCATCACACAGGATTCAGATATACCCTTTGTCAAAGTAAAAGATATCTTTGCTTCTTTGTATTGTTGGGAAAATAGGAGATACCCCTGTGTGCAAACCAGAAATCAACACCAGGACATATTAGTTGACAACATAGTGTCACTGAACAGGGTCCTGGAGAAGAGAGATTAATATGAGCTAGAGCAAAGTTTTAGGAGGAGTATTGTTGTTGCTGTTTAGTAGCTCTGTAGTGTCTGACTCCTTGCGACCCCATGGATGCCAGGCTTCCCTGTCCTGTACCATCTCCCAGAACTGCTCAGACTCATGTCCATTGAGTGGGCAGTGCCATCCAACCATCTCGTCCTTGGTTGAGGAGAAGGTCTCCTCCTGCCCTCAGTCTTTCCCAGCATCAGGGTCTTTCCTGATGAGTCAGCTCTTAGCATCAGGTGGCCAAAGTATTGGAGCTTCAGCCTCAGCATCAGTCCTTCCAATGAATATTCAAGATTGATTTCCTTTAGTATTAACTGCTTTGAGGACTATAAAGTAAATATAATCCAATTTAATAATTCTTAGTAAAACTCTAATGTAGTCAAGACAGTGCAGAATTAATCAAGTCTTTCATTTCTTTAGGGCAGTGCTCCTATGGGGAAGAACATACTCATGGATCAAGCCAAATAGACCGTTGGAATGTTTTTCAATATTTTGGTAAGACACCTGAACTATTCAGGCCCTTCAGAGAAGCTTCAGAGAAGAGCTGCAGGTGTTTGAAGCAAGTCTGGGAGCCTGCACACCAGTGCCCACGCGGGCCCCTGCTTCCATCCCTACCTGCCCACACTTTCTGGCTTCCTTGTGTTTCTGTCACCAATTCTGGGGTTTTTAAGTTTTTTTTTCCCCTGTTGATAGTGTTTAAAAAGTATGGGTGCAAATGAAGGACAAAAGGACTGCCCTTTAGGAGGTCCTTTAAAGAATCATTCATTTTTGCTTTTTTGCATCAAATTTACTGGGTCATTTATCACAGCCTGTTGCTGTTCAACAGTTAACTGGGAAGCTTCTCATACCACCCAAAGCTCCACCGAGGGATCCTAAAGTGAGAGTCCTTGACCTCGATTGCACTTTTGGAATCCCCCAGGGGCTTTTAAAACAAATGACTCACAAGATGCATCTCGGCCATTTTTAAAAATACCTGTTAATTTTATTTTTAATTGGAGGATAATTGCTTTATAATGTGTTGGTTTCTGCCATACATCGACGTGAATCAGCCATGTGTCCCCTCTCTCTTGAACCTCCCTCCCACTCCTGCTCCATCCCACCCCTCTATTGAAACGTTTGTTACCACAGTAAAACAGCCAGCCAGTGGGAATTTGCTGTGTGTCCCAGAGAGCTCAACCTGGAGCTCAACCTTGGCCACCCAGTGGCATCCAAACCATTTAAAACCGGACTCTCGGGTCCTAGGACCCAGGCACCAGTATTTTTTAAAACCTCCCAGCGGATTTTGCTGGTAGCCAATGTGGAGGACCACTGGTGTAAAGGCTGTGCCTCCCATTTGGAGTTAGAGTTCACTCTTTTAGGAAGCTCCCAGGCCCTGGGGAGTTTGAAACAAAATCAGAAACACATGGTCTGCGTTCTCCTGCTGTGAATGTAACCCCTGGGACTCTGCACAAAGTTGAAGTTAAGCTGGGCTCACGCTGGAGGAGATGGCTGGGAAGGTTCCTGGCTTCTTCCTCCAGTGTTTTGGTTCTCTGCTTTGCTGGCGTTTAACGCTTTCTGTTGCCCAATGTGGCTTTGTCCTCAGTTTGACTCTAGTTGGCTAAGATGCTGTCTCCAGCTACTAGTTATGATATGGTCCAGGAACTGGTAAATGATATTTGCAAAGTTTGAAACATCTTCAGGGACAGAAATTCTTCCCTTTTTCACATTGGACTCATTGTATCTGGAGTCTTTATGTAAGTGTGAATTTGGGAAATGACTGCAATGCAGCCCATTAATATATGCTCAGTTTTCTTTTTATTTGTGAGGAATATAAGAAATACACTGCACACAAAAAAATGAATCATGCCTTCAAGAAGCTTACAGTTGTTAGAGCTCAAGGAAAAAAATCACTTAAGGAAAAAAATCACAGCACTGTTTAATATTGGGGGTCGAAGGCATGCATGCTTCTGGCATGTGTGGGGAAGATGCTTAATTCCCATATATCTTGTAATTGTCATCTTCTTAGTTCCATTTCCCTCTGGCCCTTAGTCATCTCACAGTTAACCTCTAGAATAGAAAACTTTGAGGTGTTCAGTCCTTTAGGACTTCAGCATTCAGGTCTGTTGCTGGCTTTTTAATGTTTAAAAAAAAAAACAAAGTCAAATAAATGGTAAGCCTTGTAATGCTAGCTTTCAGAAGATGGGTGAAAAGGCCAGAGCTTTCACCTTGGAGGTTCAGCATGAGTTGCTGATATTTTTACTTTGCAAAGCAGTTGCAAATACTGTTTCAGTTACTCTTTATTTCTTTTCTTTTTCAAGATGTCAGAGATAAGCCCAGATGTTGAGTGATGTGCAGATAGGAAAGGTTAACTAGAAGTTTAAATGTAACTTTAGGACTTCAACTAAATTAAATTCCCAACAATCTGATAAAAATTATAGCCTTTACAGTACCAGGAAAGGTTAAAAAGTGAGCGTACTGGAGCAGCTATTACATTTCACATTTTGAAATAAACTCAAAATTATTAGTGCTACTAAATATCATTGAACAGTACTTAACACGGGTAAACGTCTGAAAGCGCGCCCCATAATACAGATTACATCTAGTGACAAATATGCTTAATTACAGTATAAATATCACTTTTTTCTATCAGATAAACAGTGAGTGTGTACATTTTCTTCAAAAGCAGGAGGAGGCTGTATCTCGGGAGAAGAGGTAGCTCGGCCTTTTTTGATACCGAAAGCATCTATTACGAATGACGTTTTGTTGATTTTTCCAGAATCTGAGCTTCTGATTAATAGTTTGGGGCATTTGAAGTCTGTTTTAAAGACTGTGGCTTGAAATTCTCTGTTTGGCTCTAGGTGGTGGCTAAATGATGGCCGTTAGCGCGATTGGTTGAGAAGGGCCTTGTGGGATGCCTGTGGCGTGGTCCCACACCAGGCTGGAGCATGTGGCTACGGTTTCATCAGACTGGCCTGGCTGTAGAGAGCCTCTTCATAAAGAAATGTACACATGAAAGTGAGCCAAATGCAGATGCCTTTAACGTTGCTGGAGTTAGGGAGAAAAATGTGAATCTTTCCCACATTTCCAAAAAGAAAGTTTCATACTAATCTTTTCAATCAGATGAGCCAAAAGTCAGAAGTGTGTCGTAATGTCCCTTGAGAACTTGGTACCTATCTGATAGGACTGTAAAGGCATTTCAGGATGTCAATTAAATGGAAAGATATGCCTGGGATTGAATATAATTAAGAAATGTTGAAGTCTGGTGTCTACATATTCAGACACTGTATTCAATGGTTCAATTAGTGAACCAGGGCTTGGATTTATTGACAAAAGGTCTCTTTCTCGATGGCATGCTTCACTCATTAAAAGCTCATAATGTCTTGGATCTTTTTAGCTGTTGGAACTTGACCATTTGCTATTTTGTGCTTCTTGACTTTATTATTATTATTATTTTAACTTTGCAACTGATTCGGATGATGCTGCTTCTCCTAGTGGATGCATATTCCTGAGGAATGAACCTGTGACGTTTCCTAACATTATGAACTGTCACCAAAGCATCTCACAGGGCTTCATACTGAAAAACGAGGATGGGAAAGTGAAATTATTACAGTGGCATTTGTGCTCTAGCAGTTTGAAAGCAGTTTGTGAATTTGTTGAGATGAATTTCTTCCCAATACTGTCAGCCCTATATTATATTTATCTAATATTGAAATTCACACTTCTCTGTGTCCTTCTCAGTTTTATGGTTGATCAGTTGGTAGTATAATCCTTTCTACTCCAGATTGTGACTGGAGTTTCCCCAGACATGTAGGAGAATGGGACTTTTTTTTTTCTTTATTCATATCCTTGTTGTGCGATCTATTTCTTTTTCAGATGCATTTGATGATTCTAAATGCTTGAAAATACTGCAAATAATAAAGAAATAATGGGAATATTGACGCCGAGTGAGGAAGAGGGTGAAACACAGTTCACCTGATCCTTGAGGATTTGTTGCTACCTGTTTACAGTTCAGATGTTAGCTGCCTCCTGTACTGGTATGAATGTGAACAGCTAGTTTGACACGATTTCTTAATTTCTCGTCTTCATAGGTTATTTCTCTAACTAGGAGCAGTTTAGTGTACTTTAGCATTCCATCTTTCCTGTAGACACAGCAGATCACTCACAGTCTGGGAAAACTAAGTGCACATTCCATCGGTAGCCTTTCTGAGGGCCTGTGCTGACTTCTTCAGATTCATGTCGTTGTTGGCAAACGTGCTCTTAGTCCCTTGGACTGATTTTACATGGAGCATATTAAACAAATGTGGTGCCTGACCCTTCGAAAGTTAGCTTTTTACGTTGACTCTTATTTCTCTAGATAGGCCCAGAAAAGAGCAAAATGCATATGCTACCCAAGTCAGAAAGATGGCACCAGCATCTTTTATTGAGATGAAGTGATGTCATTTACTTGGAAATGCCCACATTAGCAAGGGGACAGAATGCCTTCCATTTATATTTAGAAAACAGTGANTGCGGTCCCATCATTTTATGGCAAATAGATGGGGAAACAGTGGAAACAGTGAAAGACTTCATTTTTGAGGGCTCCAAAGTCACTGCAGATGGTGACTGCAGCCATGAAATTAAAAGACACTTACTCCTTGAAAGGAAAGTTATGACCAACCTAGACAGCATATTAAAAAACAGAGACATTACTTTATCAACAAACCTTTGTCTAGTCGAAGCTATGCTTCTCCAGTAACATGTATGGATATGAGAGTTGTAATATAAAGAAAGCTGAGCACCGAAGGATTGATGCTTTTGAACTGTGATGTTTGAAAAGACTCTTGAGAGTCCCTTGGATTGCAAAGAGATCCAACCAGGTCCATCCTAAAGAATACCAGTCCTGATTGTTCATTGGAATGACTGATGTTGAAGCTGAAACTCCAATACTTTGGCCACCTGATGTGAAGAACTGATTCATTTGAAAAAACCCTGATGCTGGGAAAGATTGAAGGCAGGAGGAGAAGGGGACGACAGGATGAGATGGTTAGATGACATCACTGACTCAATGGACACGAGTTTTGTGTAAAATCTGGGAGTTGGTAATGAACAGGGAAGCCTGGCGTCCTGCTGTCCATGGTGTCACAAAGAGCCAGACACAACTGAACGCCTGAATAGAACTCAACTGATGAATATATGTTAAGTGATGATGTTTTTGAAAGATACTTCCCAATACCAACTTTATACATTACTAGGGAGAGATAGTTAGATGCTTCTGAAATATTTTGTCCTCAAGTGTTTATATTCTAGAGACTCTCAATATATTTTTGCTCAAGTACACATTGGATATATGCTTTTTTCTAACAATAAACAGTTTTTTTTTTTAAGTAAAAGAAGTTCTTTNATGAGCCAAAAGTCAGAAGTGTGTCGTAATGTCCCTTGAGAACTTGGTACCTATCTGATAGGACTGTAAAGGCATTTCAGGATGTCAATTAAATGGAAAGATATGCCTGGGATTGAATATAATTAAGAAATGTTGAAGTCTGGTGTCTACATATTCAGACACTGTATTCAATGGTTCAATTAGTGAACCAGGGCTTGGATTTATTGACAAAAGGTCTCTTTCTCGATGGCATGCTTCACTCATTAAAAGCTCATAATGTCTTGGATCTTTTTAGCTGTTGGAACTTGACCATTTGCTATTTTGTGCTTCTTGACTTTATTATTATTATTATTTTAACTTTGCAACTGATTCGGATGATGCTGCTTCTCCTAGTGGATGCATATTCCTGAGGAATGAACCTGTGACGTTTCCTAACATTATGAACTGTCACCAAAGCATCTCACAGGGCTTCATACTGAAAAACGAGGATGGGAAAGTGAAATTATTACAGTGGCATTTGTGCTCTAGCAGTTTGAAAGCAGTTTGTGAATTTGTTGAGATGAATTTCTTCCCAATACTGTCAGCCCTATATTATATTTATCTAATATTGAAATTCACACTTCTCTGTGTCCTTCTCAGTTTTATGGTTGATCAGTTGGTAGTATAATCCTTTCTACTCCAGATTGTGACTGGAGTTTCCCCAGACATGTAGGAGAATGGGACTTTTTTTTTTCTTTATTCATATCCTTGTTGTGCGATCTATTTCTTTTTCAGATGCATTTGATGATTCTAAATGCTTGAAAATACTGCAAATAATAAAGAAATAATGGGAATATTGACGCCGAGTGAGGAAGAGGGTGAAACACAGTTCACCTGATCCTTGAGGATTTGTTGCTACCTGTTTACAGTTCAGATGTTAGCTGCCTCCTGTACTGGTATGAATGTGAACAGCTAGTTTGACACGATTTCTTAATTTCTCGTCTTCATAGGTTATTTCTCTAACTAGGAGCAGTTTAGTGTACTTTAGCATTCCATCTTTCCTGTAGACACAGCAGATCACTCACAGTCTGGGAAAACTAAGTGCACATTCCATCGGTAGCCTTTCTGAGGGCCTGTGCTGACTTCTTCAGATTCATGTCGTTGTTGGCAAACGTGCTCTTAGTCCCTTGGACTGATTTTACATGGAGCATATTAAACAAATGTGGTGCCTGACCCTTCGAAAGTTAGCTTTTTACGTTGACTCTTATTTCTCTAGATAGGCCCAGAAAAGAGCAAAATGCATATGCTACCCAAGTCAGAAAGATGGCACCAGCATCTTTTATTGAGATGAAGTGATGTCATTTACTTGGAAATGCCCACATTAGCAAGGGGACAGAATGCCTTCCATTTATATTTAGAAAACAGTGACGGCAGTGGGGAAATTATGCAACATAGGCGATTGATTAGGAAATGTAAGATAAAAACATACTACCTTGCCAAATCGATTTCCTAGATCTCCTTGAATTATCCGATAATTAGATAATCTTTTACTTTGGAAGTGCAGATTTTATATTTGTAATTATTTGTTTTAACCACTGTATTCCCAAGCTGTATTCAGTGGTAACACACAGCCTGTTCAATTTATACTCTATTTCTGTTAACTAGATAGGATTAATATCATACTTCTCAAAAGAGAGAGAGGGAATTACAGGTATTTTATAAGATTTGCCACTTTCATAGAGCTCATCAGTGGTTGTTATAATAATCAAAGTGAATAAACTTAGATTGCTATGTTTTTAAATGGAAGTGTAAAACCCATTTTTTAAAGCAAATCACATTTTAACTGCATTCAGTTAGGGAAAACTCTCCACTATTTGAGCAGATCCTGTGTCACATTCATTTATAAAGTAAAGAATATTTTGTTTCTCCTTAATTTATGTATGTTTCAACTTTAAATGTTTGTATATCAGAGTTCTTAGAGGCAAGATCATATACCTATGGGAAATATATTTGCTTTTAAACATGTGATGAACTTGAAAGTTTGACCTTCTCCCTCTGCACTGCTTTGAAGAGAGGCATCAAGAGGGGGAGCTAAATGGGGAAGACATGCCTGGAGTTAGAGAGGATGGGGCCGTCCATGTCGTTCGTGGAGATTGAGGAAATGTTAGAAAGCTTGAGGATTTCTGTGCCATAGAGCCAGGCCAGTGCAACCCAGAGTTACACCTCTGATGATATCTGCTCCTTTGTGACATTGGCTGAAACAAACAAACAAAAAATCACAGCCTAAAATTTGAGAGTTGTGTTTTATTCAATGGATAAAACTAAGGACTTAAACCTGGGATCCAGCATCTCAGGTAACTCTGAGAGACTGTTCTGAAAGGTGAAGGGGGAAGTCAGGATATACAGAGGTGTTTGCACACAGAGCCCACGTATTCAGAATGTCAAAAGGTGACTATTAATGAAACAAAACCAGATAGCTCAAGTGAAGGAATTTAGAGCTTTCCGCTGTGTGGGAAGATGCAAGAGGCTGGGCTCACTGAAATCACACCTTTGATGTGGCCCTCGGCTCTCTGGGGCTGGGATCCTGTGCCTTCTCATCCTGAGTCTTCCCAGGGCACGCACGCTGGGCTGAGGGGTGCAGCGTCTGACGGCTTGATGACTGGCATCCTCTTCCCAGCCGCAGCTCTCACCTTCGGGGGCAGCTGTGGCATCTGACGGCTGCAGCATGCATCCCAGCACAGTAAGGATGCCGAGTGGGAGCAGCCCCCTCCCCAGCCTTTGGAGCCTCTGGAGAAGGGTCCCTTGGCTCAGGGCTCCTCAGCTGCCACGGACCCTTCTCCTGGCTTTCGTTCTCGGTGCTCGTTGGCGTCTTTGTCCCTGCCCAGCTCCTGCAGCCACTGTTTACCCTGTGCCATCCTGCAGGTCTTGTTTCAACCTAGCCTGCTGTACTGCTTTTTAATATTTCTAAATGCAGTTGCCCACTACAGTTGGCATTATTTTCGTGACAACAAGTACAGTCTGCCTTGCAATGAACTTACCTGTGTTGGTGTCTTTTGTCTCCTGGAGACCTCCATTCCGCGGGCTCAGTGACATCACGTGAATCTTTGAACCGCCACTCTAATCACTGCTGTAGCAGTGTTTAATATTTTAAACCATATGACCATATCTGTTGATGTTCCAGCTTGAATAATGTATCATTGACTTTCACAGTGGAACATCCGAGACCAAACCTGGAAAATCATCCCCTGGGTGTTAAGACTTCCTTATGATTCTTGTACTGGTAGGATTTACAGTCGGCCCTCCATATCCATGGGTGTTGTATCTATGGATTCTACCAACCACAGAGAGAAAATATTTTTTTTAATTCCAAATGATTTCAAAAAGCACAATTTGAATTTGCTACACTGCGTGTGTGCTAAGTCACTTCAGTCATGTTTGACTCTTTGCAACCCTAAGGACTATAGCCCACCAGGGTCCACTCTCCATGGGATTCCAGGGAAGAACACTGGAGTGGGTTGCCATGCCCTTCTCCAGGGGACCTTCCCAACCCAGGGATCGAACCCATGTCTCCTGTGGCTCCTGCATTGTAGGCGGATTCTTTACCACTGAGCCCACCTGGGAAGCCCATGCCACACTGGCAACTGTTTATTATGCATCACATTTACATCACACTTATAATTGCTTACCTAGCTTTTGGGGCTTTCCAGGTAGACGCTAGTGGCAAAGAACCCACCTGCCAGTGCAGGAGCGTTAAGAGGCCCAAGTTCGATCCCTGGCTTGGGAAGATCTCCTGGAGAAGGGCATGCAACCCACTCCAGCGTTCTTGCCTGGAGAATCCCACTGACAGAGGAGCCTGGTGGGCTACAGTCCATGGAGTTGTAAAGAGTCGGACAGGAATGAAGAGACTTAACACAATACAGCCTAGCTTTTACATTGTATTAGGTATTATAAGTAATGTGGAGATGATTTCAAGTAATTGAGAGGATGGGATGTAGGTTACACGCAATCACGATGCTATTTTCTATAAGGGATTTGAGCACCCACGGATTTTGGCTCCTTGGAGCCAACCCCCCGTGGATACTGAGGGAAGGCTGTGGTAGACTTGAGGTCCTTACTGTCTAGTTGAAGAAAAACCCTCCAGGCATGTATACCCAGTTCTTGATTGGCTTATCTGTCTACGCTGTGACTCCAATAAGTTCTCAGTGAGTGTAGTAAAGACATGGAAAAGGCATGTATATCCAAATATTTGTCACTTTTTAGGAGCACCACTTTGTTTCCCAGGAGGTTCTGATAGGCAGTTATGTAGCCTAATGGTACATACACGTGAATATTGATGTACACAGTCAAAGGTCAAATTTATGGGGAGGTGGAGACATCTTGGTGCTGAGTCTTCTAAGGACAGCATAGGCTACATATGTGAGAATGTTTTTATTGCAAGAACATTTGGAGACTTTTACATTTATATTTAAAATGAAATTATTTGTAAACATTTTTGCTGTAATTCTTGTTATACTAAATTATAATCCGTGCGCCATTCCAGTGAGTACCAAGATACAGAGCTTTCCCAAGGGTATCGCTTGCCCAGTTCTGACCATCCTGGGTAAGAGAATCCTACTTTAAGGGCTGAATTTATAGTGTCTGAGACATAATAAAGCTTGTGTGTGTCTACATGAATGCACAAGGTTACCTGGCAGTTAGAATGGATTAAAAGCAAGTCTTGTAAAATTCCAAGTATTTTTTTCTTTTTTAAACTACGTTGCACTAGAAAGCATTCTTTGAGGAGCTGGCCGTTAAAATCAACATGTGACCAGATGTGCGTCTCAGGAATGTCATGTTACAAAACATATTCACTAACTATATCTTGAATGAATGGAAAAAAGGCTGTGTCTGTCTTTCAGACACTCCATCATTCTGTGAGCTTAACAGACAAAATCTCATTAACACCGAATGCATGGGAGCATGAGAAATGTGTAATGTTCTTAATTTCTTTTAAGTGATTTGTGTTTATTGAAAATTGACTTGAAGGTACACTGAACATAATTCATAATATTGGATTTAGGTGAGTCTAGATATCTGAGTCTTTTCTGTACTGAGAATGTGCTTACAAGTGCACTATTGGAATAGGGGGTGGCAAGAGTGATAGCTTATTCCTGGAAGGATTTGCTGAAATGAGAAGATGAGTTAGACTTGAGGCGTCTTTCTGATGCGTCTTTGCGAATTGTGCAAGGCCCTTATTTGTGCAGGCACGCTTCATACGTGTCTACAAGCAGATGAGAGGCAGTGAGGGCACTCAGGGGCTGGTAGACGCAAATGTGAATCCCGGTTTTTCGCTGTTAACTCATGAGGCCTGCTGGGTAGCAGCAGGCACTAGCAGACATTTAATTGTGTGCTAGGTAAGGCTGGCACAGCTCCAGCATCACGGTGGAGTAAGAACTACCCTAATCAGCTGGGATATACTGCATATATTGATTAGAGTTGGATTTTGTTATGCAAAAAAAAAAAAAATCTTTATAGATAGTGGGAAAGTAATTGAGAGTAATTAAAAGGCAGAGAGTTAACTCACAGTTCTTTAGATGAAAAGGCATTTTGATCCTTTGCTTCCATGCAGATTTCCGGGCAGGCTGGAGCAGTTTGTGAGTTCCACGTCTGAATGGTGGGATGACTGTCCCGCTGCCCCGGAAAGAGACTGAATGGGCAGGCTGTGTAGCTGGGGCACGGGGGACCAAGGTCGAGCAGCTTCTTCTCGGTGGCTCTCTGCTGTGGGAAGCCTTCTTCTTTATTTGAGTCTGGGGGTTTTTCCTTTCTTTTGCTTGGCCTCACTAATAGCTTTTGGTTATTATTAATATCCCTGATGAGAACTGAATTGAGATCCCAGTGTCCTAGTGAACACTGATGGGAACATTAACCACACTGGAATTACCTCGAATTTCAGCCTGTTTTGTCGTTGCTTCCCTCTTTCCTTAAACTGAGAAGGCTTTGTAGTCATTTGGTATCACGGAAGCTACTTCATCTCTGGAGTGATGACCTGAATAGTTATATGTCTGGAGAATTCCATGGACAGAGGAGCCTGGCAGGCTACAGTCCATAGCTTCGCACAGAGTCTAATACAACTGAAGGGACTTGGCATGCACACACACACACACATCCTTTCTTGCTTCCTAGTCCTTTCTTTCATATGCAGTGTCTGCCACAAAATATATGCACAAAATACCTGCCTGCTGGATGGGTGAATGGTCTGCTGCTGTATACGTTTGGGATGCTGGCATGATTTAGCATCTTCGTGAGAAGTTACAGATCATGTATTGTGGAGTTCCAAGATCATTATGATCAGAGATCATGAATAACAAGGAAGCAAGGGGAATGGGGTATGGAAGAAGAAAGGGCTAAGATTTATTGAGCATTTACTATATCGGGCTCTTTGCATGTGTACTTCCCTTCCATCATCCGTCATGTTCTGGGAAGTGGTTGTTAGCATCATCATTTCACAGGGGACAAATCCATGACCAGGAATTGAACCAAGGTGACAGATCTTAATATTGGCAGGGTCGGGATTTTAACCAACAGCCCTAGTTGATATTCAGGCCTCTCAAATGAAGCTGTACAAGTCCCCTTACAAGCAGAGGGAGATGGTCCCGTACTGTCAGAGCTTGGTGGTGGAGCCCAGAGATAGCCCATGAGCATCAGGCAGGCCTTCTGTGAAGGCCGAGTGTTTTTCTACAAAGATTTATGGGAATTTTGCAGTCTCTTCCATAATGTGATTGGTTAAGTGTGAAATCATATTTTGAATTACTTGGTTATCAAAGTACCAATACTTAATTTTTCTGTCCTAAATCTTTACTTACAATGGGCCCACCTAAAGTTGCTCCTCCTGTGTCCTCTGGGACTCCTATGGGCGTTCCATGAAGAGAGAATCAGAGCTGGAAGTTTGGTTGGAAAAGGGATTGAGGACCCTAGCTTGAAATTTTGTTCCATTCAAGTGTAGTTTTTTACTTAGATTGCATGTGTATTTGCAGTGACCTGGGGCTGTTAGTGAGGAGAAGGGTGCTAAAACTTCCCATGACTTTGTCTTGTTTATCCAGGAGATTTAAGCATCCTGATGCAACTGCTGTGGATCCAAGTTTGAGAAGCAGGCACAGAACCATACTTCCTTGCATTATTTGAATGATAATTATGATGCCCAAAACAATTGATGTGCCTGTGATTAATTGGTCAGTTATAAATGGCATTTTATCCTGGTTTTACTGTATGGATGATAAAACTTATAGGAGACACTTGAGAAAAGGAGAATTTGGATTAACAATCCTTGAAAAACAGAATACTCCTAAAGTTCCGCTGGTCAGCAAGCACTGAATTAATGGAAGATTCTTAGAAAGTAATTGTTGACAATATTAATAATAACTTGCATTTTTTAGAACTTTACCGTTTATAATTCATCATTCACTTTTGCATTTGCTTGCAACAGCTAACATTGATAAGAGATTTATATATAGTATCTCATTTACCTACCAGCAACTCCTTGAGGCAGGTATCACTATTTTCTCTACAGATGAAGAAATCGGGGCACAGAGTTGACAAGTGACTTGCCCAGGATGACACACTTTGGCAGGTATCAGGGTCAGGATTCAAGTTCAGCTTTATCTAACTGTATAGTCTGTGCTCTTTATCCCTCCACTGGGCTACCAGCTGTTTCTCTCCTTGGTGGAGTTCTGAGTTGCTGGCCTGTTGTCAGCCTCGGTCATAGTTTATAGTGACCCTTAGTTATCTTGGGCTTCCCTTGTGGCTCAGATGGTGAAGAATATGCCTGCAGTGTGAGAGACCTGGGTTTGATCTCTGGGTCGAGAATACCCTCTGAAGAAGGGAATGGCATCCCATTCCAGTATTCTTGCTTGGAGAATCCCCGAGGACAGAGGAGCCTGGTGGGCTACAGTTCATGGGGTCACAGAGAGTCGGACAGGACTGAACAACTAGCCCACAGTGATCCTGTGGAAACATCCAGGTGTCTCCAGACTACAATATCCTTGAAAACATCTGTTGGTGCATGCAAATCTGGTTTGAGTTTCAAAAACTTGAGAATGCAACTCAAGACAGAGGAAGCAAATTGAGTCCCTCTAGTGGGCAATGGTACCCCACTCCAGTACTCTTGCCTGGAAAATCCCATGGACTGAGGAGCCTGGTGGGCTGCAGTCCGTGGGGTCGCCAAGAGTCGGACACGACTGAGCGACTTCACTTTCAGTTTTCACTTTCATGCATTGAGAAGGAAATGGCAACCCACTCCAGTGTTCTTGCCTGGAGAATCCCAGGGGCGGGGGAGCCTGGTGGGCTGCCGTCTCTGGGGTCGCACAGAGTCGGACACGACTGAACCGACCTAGCAGTAGCAGCAGCAGAGGGTCATAGGAAGAGCTGAGATGTTTCCTCTTGAAAATTAGTTTTTCTTTCCAGGACAGTATGGCAACACAGAGGAAATAGAAAGGTTAACCAGTACCCATAAATATGGGTTTTTGTAACCTTGCTGGATCTAACCAGAATTGCTGTGCTGATATGAGTGGATCTGATTCCTGGGAGTTGGGCTATTAGATTCCCGGTGACCATCATATAGTTATCCCTGGCTGTCGCTTACCCAGGACAGTTTGCATCAAGAAGCTGGAAATCTGCTATTTTCTGATTTTGATTTCTCAGCTGAATGTAAATAAAAAGATGGAAGATAAAAATGCAGAAAATTGCATTAGCTTGATTAGGGGCTTTATTTGCATAAAAGAGTCTTTGAATTACAATTACCCTCTGGCTTTGGACCCGGGCTCTTCTTGCCTTTTTATTATCCGGTCCAAGGTCGGTACTAAAAGGCTTCCCGTTTCATGGACGAAGACTTACTGAAATATTAATTTCATTGCCCGAAGTAAATTCATATGGTCTGTTGAATAACTCGAGGTTCTGTCAAAATCACAAAGTGACAGAGTTATTCTTATGCCTTTGGAAAGGTGGTTCAGGAATTTAACAGGCAGCTAAAACCCCACTCTCATTCTGCCTGTGTTGTTGACAGAAATGGGTAAAACTGTTTATGTTCTTTGGTAATTACAACAGTGAAACAACCATCACTGGGTAAGTTGCATCTTTAAGGCGTCAAGCAGGAAATGTTTTTGTTTTATATTCCTTTAATTGCAGTGTGACTGGATTTAGATTTGCTGCTTAAGACTCTGAGAGGGAAATGAACTTGTGACATTTGAAGTTTGAGGTTTTTTTTTTTTTTTTTTACGCACAGGTAGAGCTTGAATATTCATTATTTTAATGCATGCCTTTTCAGTTTGTATCTGTTTTAACACAAAAACTTGACTTCAGTACTGTTTTTTTCATTGTTCTTTTGCAGCTTTGATTGTATATGTAATTTAATCCAATGTATTTAATAGAAGTTGCATTCTTCAATGGTAAAGAGCCCTCCAGTCTCCCTTAGTGGCTGCTAATGATAATAATACTTGCAAGCACAATTCTTTAAAGCAAACTAAGGCAAAACAAAAACAAACCCCAAACTGCAATTGAAGATTTTTGCATCATTACAGGCAATAGCCTAAGGCTGTGACAGATAAGCTGGGTGAGAGTTTGGCTTGTTTTATTGACATGTTGTTTTGTCTGTTGTGAGTAGGCAGTCTTTATTCTTAGCCCAAGTAATACACATCAGTTGACAGAAGCCAGCAACTTACTTACCTGGTCTCCCTTTGGAAATATGCTTGGGAGCTGCTATTTTATTGTTCTTTTCGGCTGGTTTTGCTCACAGAGTGACTCAGTAGGTCTTTCCATAGCTGTTTTCCAGCCTGTTTTATAATCCGTACTTGTTCCCTTGCTGCCCCCCCACCCCATCCTTGCACTGCTGGAATCATTTCTGTTTTACTTTAAAAACCAGTGTGCTAAATGTCACAACAAAATAAAGCATGGATTAGAAACAGCATTGCAGTTGCAGACTTAATGCCTTTGTGACATCTCATTGCTATGTAAATGAGATTCAAGGAGGTCATCTCTTTAGCAGTCACTCTACCCCTGGTATCTACTTGATATTCCTTGGCCAAACTTACTAAGCATTCATTACTGAACTGGCCTAGGTATTTAACTGTTTGTTGACTTTGAACCCCCTAGTCGAGGCTGCTGAGTTCAACAGCTCCTTCTTTAGTGGATGTTTTCATTTTAAGGACCTCTTTGCAGCTCCACACTACTTCTCAGACTATGGGTACCTCAGGAAACCCATACTTCTGTTTGCAAGATACACTTGTTTTTATGCCAAGACAGTATTGGGAAAGCTCATTTGTGGTGTTTCCTTTGCTGTCTCAGGTATTTTTATCTTTGCTAACTGCTATATATTTAGGTAGATGTTTTATTCACTTGCATCTGTCACAAATTCTTGCAGATACTCTGTAGAAAAATGTGTGTCTGGGCTGGTAACTGTTCACATAATACTTCCTTTAAAATTAATTGTTCACAGTTCAAACTTGATTTCATCTGATTTTGCAGATGCGTTAATAGTAAGTACACTTGTTACTAAAGGCGGTGGAATCTGATTTTAATTTCGTAAGAAACTTTAATGAGTACAGATTATTGCTGGTATTACATTTGCTTGGTTAAAGGGAGTCTTTAATTCACTACTGTGATTTGTTCTTTTTAAAAAAATACGATTATAAAAGTATGACCAAGTTGTCTCATAATTCCAGTTTTGAAGGAGGCTTTTGCAGTTTGAGCAACTGGCCATATTTTAAATGGCTGATTCATTAAGTCATTATTCTCACAGTGGTTATGTCAATATAGTGGGTTTTCTTTACACACAGGTAGATGCTGAGCTGGGTAAACACTGAGATTCTGAGTTCTGAGATTTTGGCTAGAATAACTGCTAACTCAAAGGATGCACGCCTTACATTAGGTATAAGAAGGCCTGGGCATCTGGAGAAGAGCATTCATTTGACACCTCGCTCCCCTCCACATTAAGAATTGAAACATTGATGAGAGGGGTGATTTGAGCAGCTCTGTGTTCACATGAGAATTACAGAATGAGGGTTTGACCTCTTTCATGGATTAACAGATGTCTTTGGATTAAGGTACTGAATCAACTACAATAATTTTTTAAAAGCTATTTTGGCCTTTTATAAACCAGTACCTTTCAAAGTGTCATATCTGACTGCCTACTGGCGTGAAGGACTGCTCAGACGTCTGATAATGACAGGTTATCTGGAATTCTGCTGACAGTGGCATTACACCTTCATGATTTTGATCAAGGGCAGTAGAAACTACTAGTAGTTAAAATAGTGGGACAGTATTTCAAGGGCTGGTTTGATGCAGGATTAGAGTGAAAGCTTAGCGCCACCCTTCTCTGGGCTTTTCTACCTCCTCTCCTGCTCTTTACTGGATCGTAAACTTTCCTGGTGACCCTGTCACACTCTGCGTCTTGCTGGGAGAGCTGAGGATGTAGATACAACACTGCTCTTGGCCTCTGGAAAGCTGAGACACGGGGGTGAGACAGGGCCTACCAGGACCATCAAGGAACACGTCATGGCTTTGCTACAGTGGCTGCGCTCTGCTGCTTTGGACACAGAAGTGTTTTCTCTGAACCTCCCCTGGCAGTTGATTTCTCATCTTTCTCTTATGAACACCTCTGAGGGCAGCAGGAGAAGGGGACGACAGTGGATGAGATGGCTGGATGGCATCACTGACCCGATGGACGTGAGTTTGGGTAAACTCCGGGAGTTGGTGATGGACAGGGAGGCCTGGCGTGCTGCGATTCATGGGGTCGCAGAGAGTCGGACACGACTGAGTGACTGAACTGAACTGAAGGCATGACTCCCTGTTCAGTGCTGGAAGATCCTGATAAAGAGACCATGGGTGGCCAGTTATCTAATAACTAACGCTTGAAGAGTCCAATTTCTCAACCTGATGCTCCTTATCTATCCTGACAATTGCTATTTATTCAAGGAACACTTTGAAGGAAATCTTATTGAGTAGGTGTGTTACGAAAAGTGTTAGTTAGTTGCTCAGTCATGTCTGACTCTTTGCAACCCCATGGAGTGTAACCCACCAGGTTCCTCTGTCCGTGGAATTCTCCAGGCAAAAATACTGGAGTGGGTGGCCATTCTCTTCACCATGGGATGTTCCTGGTTCAGGGATTGAACCCAGGTCTCCTGCATTGCAGGCAGATTATTTACTGTCTGAACCACCAGGGAAGCTAGGAAACAGAATACGTTATTTTTAGAGATTTTTAAAAATTGTTTTGAAATTTATTTTTGTAAAGAGGCCCTCCAACTTATTGTTTTATCACGAGACAGATCATTTATGAGGTGTAAATCTGGATTTACCAAACCGTGTTCGCTATTTTAAAATCCGGGGATAACCTAAGTTGGCCTGCAGNAAACTCCGGGAGTTGGTGATGGACAGGGAGGCCTGGCGTGCTGCGATTCATGGGGTCGCAGAGAGTCGGACACGACTGAGTGACTGAACTGAACTGAAGGCATGACTCCCTGTTCAGTGCTGGAAGATCCTGATAAAGAGACCATGGGTGGCCAGTTATCTAATAACTAACGCTTGAAGAGTCCAATTTCTCAACCTGATGCTCCTTATCTATCCTGACAATTGCTATTTATTCAAGGAACACTTTGAAGGAAATCTTATTGAGTAGGTGTGTTACGAAAAGTGTTAGTTAGTTGCTCAGTCATGTCTGACTCTTTGCAACCCCATGGAGTGTAACCCACCAGGTTCCTCTGTCCGTGGAATTCTCCAGGCAAAAATACTGGAGTGGGTGGCCATTCTCTTCACCATGGGATGTTCCTGGTTCAGGGATTGAACCCAGGTCTCCTGCATTGCAGGCAGATTATTTACTGTCTGAACCACCAGGGAAGCTAGGAAACAGAATACGTTATTTTTAGAGATTTTTAAAAATTGTTTTGAAATTTATTTTTGTAAAGAGGCCCTCCAACTTATTGTTTTATCACGAGACAGATCATTTATGAGGTGTAAATCTGGATTTACCAAACCGTGTTCGCTATTTTAAAATCCGGGGATAACCTAAGTTGGCCTGCAGACCATCTTGCTGCCTGCCAGCCGCCCCTTCTCCATGACCTTCACTCCTCCACCTCAGCCAGGTGCTGAGTATAGGAACTGTTGAATTGAAATCAGCCAATATTGATTAAAATGAAAAGAGGAGACAGAGCTAGAGAATGTAGAAGCCAAAATGAGATAAAGTCTGCATCTCACTTGTCTCTGCTGTCGTTGCTTCCATCGGCACAGATGATTCAGTGGAATGCTTTCAGGCGTGGGTGAACTATCACAGTGGTAAGTTTTCTTCTGGGGCTTTTGAGGAAAGATTTAAAAATGAGTTCGCTCGGAGTTAAGAGACAGAAATGTTCTTTGCTGGAAGCCCTGGTTTTTGTTGTTTGTTGTTGTTGTTGTTGAATTGCCTTGCTCTGTGTTTTAGAAATCTGTCAGAAAATAAAAAATTAGCAGGTCAAACATTTTGCATCCTCCCCAATCCACTGTTTCAGAAAGCAGCTTTCTTTTCGCTAGAGATGCTGGCTGAGAGACTGTTGTATGTTCACTGTTGTCATCGGGGTTTGTAAACCCAACGTTAGAGCTCTCTCTGGACCCTTGGCCTGCTAATAGGGTAAAACACTACCAGGTGAGCCCCAGGGCTTCAGTCTGTGGTCCGAGCCATAAGCCAAGGACTTTAATTTTAGATCCAGATTCCAAATCATGGATTTTTCACTGGGTATCATTTTTTAAACTACAGATCCAATCTTTATTAGAATGCCTTAACATAGTAAATAACAACTCTCTTACTGTTCATTATATGTACCAATGGATAAAGATCAGAGTTTAAAGAAATGAGCACCCGAGTAAATTTAAGGCCTTTATCTTTCCACTGTGATTCATATGTCAACCCTTTTCTTATACATATACTTGATTAGAATGCTCCTCTCTGCCTTACAATTTTTCCCTCAATTTTAGGGTCAGAATCTCTTTTTGGGGAAAATTTAGAAGAGGCCTTTGAAGTAACTTAGCCCCAAAAGACCTTGGAACTGTGAACTGTCATAAGAAGAGGGGAAGGATATTTTTGAAATGTGAGGATTTGGGGGTAATTGTATTGTTTTATCCTGTGTTTATGTCATTGAGTTCCTGACTGAACTCTGTACTACTCAAGTAAAAATTTACTCTTTTATATTCACTTTATAGCTCTTGCTAGGTGGAGTAAATAAAGGCACAAATCTCTAATTGAATTTGAATTGACAACCAGCAATTCTTTTGCATAAGTATATCCCCAATATTACATGAAACATATGTTTATCTGTCCATTCAACTCCTGCTCAGATCACAGTTCATCCTATAGAGAGTATTGAGAAGGGGTTTGTTGAATGACTGAATGGGCCTCCAAGGGGAAATAGCCAGGCGTTAGTTCAAAATGCTAACTTAGAGTGCAGTAGAGCTTGACTCAAGAGTTGCGGTCACAAGCAGGGGTGGTGCTTGAAGCCCTGGAGATTGTCTAGGGTCATTTTGTTGACCTAAGGTTCTTAAGGGGCTTCCCAGGGTGGCCCTAGTGGTAAGAAACCCACCTGCCAATGCAGCAGACTTAAGAGACGCGGGTTTGATCCCTGGATCAGGAAGATCCCCTCGAAGAGGGCATGGCAACCCACTCCAGTATTCCTGCTGGAGAGTCCCATGGACACAGGAGCCTGGCGGGCTACAGTCCATGGGGTCTCAGAGAGTCAGACATGACTGAAGTGACTTAGCACACATGCACACAAGGTTCTTAAACTGTAGTTTGTATCAGAATCTTGGGGAGGGTTTGTAACGCATAGATTCCTGTGACCCACTCCATAATTCACGATTTTGTAAACTTGCAGTGGGGTTCAAGGACTACTTATCCAGCAGGTTTCCAGTTTACATCAGTGCTCCTTATCTGGAACCATACTTTAGGAGCTAGAGCCTGAACTCTTAGAGAGGGAACTGCAAAGGTTTTAGGTAAAGGCCCGATAGTAAAGAGTTTAGGCTCTATCGGCTGGACTGTGTCACCCTGACTCTGCCTCCTGCAGCTGCCGTGGGCGGTGTGTAAATAAATGAATGGGGTGTGGCTCTGTTTCAGTCAAGCTTTCTTTACCAGACTAGGATGCTGGCCTGATTGGGCCCCTGGGTCAGCCTCAGTTTGCAGCCTCTGCTCTGGGCTGCAAGAAAGGTAAGCACTGAGGATGTCCAGGTTTAAAAGCCAAGTGGAAGAAAAGGAAATGGAGGACAAGTGATCTGAGCCATGGTAGGGTACCCGGGCAAGTGGAGAAGCCCCAAAGCCAAGGAAGCGGAACTTCACAAGAACGGACGCCTGCTCACCCTTGTCAGTTGCCTCCAGGCAGCAAAGGCTGCGGGAGGAGATGGAGGCTGGGAGAGGCCTCTGGGTGGGCGGCTAGGCTGTAATGGCACTGCTGACTGAGTAGTCTGAATGGGACGGTGGGAGAGATGCGCCAGACGGCGGCGGGGGGAGCGAAGGAGCTGGAGGCAAGTGCTGAGTCCCCTTTCAGGACATTTGGCCGTGAAGGACGTGAGGGTGTCGAGGTCCTCAGAAGACGGTGCCCACGGATTGTGCACAGGGAGTGAACAGGGAGCGGATGAAAATCCAAGAGAGGAGAGAGCATTAATGGAGAAGAGTTGGCAAGGCAGCAGTGAGAGGGCAGTGAGAGAGCCCGCGGAGACTGCCCGGACAGGAGAAGGGAGATGCTTCCTCCAGGACAGGAGTGGGTGAGCTCGCTCTGTTCCCTGGAAGGAAGGAGACTTCCCAGCTCACAGCCTTGGTTTCTTTGGAAAGGCTGGGAGCTGGGCGAGACTGAAGTGACTGGGAAACAGGGATTTTAAGGAAATTGTGATGGTTTGGAGTAGGCAGTAAGGCAGAAAGTACCACATTTACCGTGCAGCGTGGAGACTGCTGGGGCGGAAGCTTATTTGTGGGCATCCAGAGTCAGCCACGACTAAGGAACTAATACACACACACACACCACTCATATGTCACTCTGATACATGGGACTTTCCTGTAGTCTTAGCCGCCTGGAAAATGCAGAACATGTAACAGACTGAGGGTTATGCAGAAATTGCAGGTTGTCAAGAGATGTTGATCAGAAAGGCATGAGCTGATAGAACTGGAGATGCTTGTGAATGGGGATATGAAGAAAAGCGAAGTGGGAGTGGAAAAGGAAAGGAAACTGAGAGTGTCACAGGCTGAAGTCTTGGTGAAGATGAAGAAGAGCAGGTGTGGAAGGAGATGAGAGGGGGGTCGGAAGTTACTGGAGATGCTGGGGTTTCTTAGTGGTTTCGGGGATGGACAATCCCGAGGGTTTGGGGTGTGGCTGTGGAATCAGGCTCTGAAGCTGAGCTGAAGGGTGTATCTTCAGGGATTGAGGTGAGTATGCTGGGTAGGTTAGCTCGGTGGATTTCTTTCTAAGCATTTATTTATTTTAGTATTTGGCTGGGCCGGGTCTCAGTTGCCTCATGTGGGATCTTTCGCTGAAGCTGTGGGCTCGCTGGTTGAAGGGCATAGGCACGTGGGATCTTAGTTCAGTGACCAGGGATCGAACCTGGGTCCCTGCACTAACTGGGGCACTGTTTAACCACTGGACCACCAGAGAAGTCCCAGCAAGGCGGATCTTAAAGTCACTCAAGATCATGGCGGGAGAGGAGGCAGCTCTTGTTCCTGTCTCCTCTTCAACCCGAGGGAGCCAGCAGACGGCCTTCTTCTGGTCTTTGTGAGGCTCCGCAGCCCTTGCTCTTCTGGTCTGTCTCTGCCCTGTGGCGTGTCTTCTCGGGGCCACTGGAGCAACTCCCCGCACGCTTCCACTCGGTGTCCTTATCCCCCCCGCTCCCCGGCAGAAGCATGGAGAAAGATGATACACTAACACTGCACCGCCTCTCGGGTACTTCCCTGTTGGTAACTTGAACTTGCATCACTATTTTTTGCAGATCAGAAGAGAGCTGCTTTCCAGTTTCCTCTGTGAAAGAGAGAGCAGTCTTTCTCCCTAAGTTGTTGCTAAGTTGTTGGGCATTATTGAACATTTACTGATACCTTCGAGTCTGCGTTGTGACTGCCTTCTTTGGGAAAGCCTGTCTGTTGTAAAATATTTGAGCTCACTTATTTTTTTACCAGCTTTTGGTTGCAAATTACCCTCTAAAAGGAACTGGATCCTTTTCTACTAAAAAATGCAAGTTCATGTATGATAACTTTAGTAAACTAAATAAAAATAACACTTAAATGAAAATTTAAGAGGAACCTAAAAGAAATAATTAAATGGTTTTTCTCTAGAGACGTTTCTTCCCATCAGCCCCGATCCTCCTCCTTTTCTCCTCTTTTTCTATACAACCATTATTTTTTCACCTACAGAAAAGAGGACTGTGTTTTAAATTTACCTTTGTTTCTGAGGTTTTCTTTTTTTTTCTAAAGGAATGGCTTGATTTATATCTCATGCTGTCTTCTGTATCAGTTGAAAAATCAGAGAAAATGAATTGAAGAGTATATCATTTTTTAATATTTGAATCATCACATCTCACACTAGATTTCATATCTTATACAGAGGGCATTATCCTTTGCATATTTTCCCTCCAGTTTGGAATTGCCAAAGGAAAGACTTGAATATGAAAGGTAATGAATGTTGGGGAAAGATGATGAGAATAGCTGTCAGATGTTATGAATGCCCTATCTGTTTGACTGGAATGTATAAATGTTTTCCCTTTGACGAAATCTGTGCAGAAAATTTTACACTGCACTTGACATCCATCAGTATTTTCAGAACTAAAGCATTAAAAATAAACTTAAAGTTTTCTTTCAATACTTTATCCCAACTTTATATTTTCATTGGGAGAAATAATCGATATTGGAAAAAAAGAAAAACAGCTGATGTTGATTGTATTCAACAGACAAATAGGATCCCAAAACTGACGACATGATGATGACATTTCTACACACATTTTGATAAAGCATAGAATTTGTTTGGCATTTGAATAATCTGTATTAGATAGGCAATTCCTAAGAGACAGAGTGAGTTCTAAGACCATAGTTCCATTTGCAATCCTGAAAAGATGTAACAACTATGGCATTTTAGGACTGAAAGAAACTTTAGAGAGAGTCTGTCTTAATCTCTTTTCTTTACAGATCAACTGAAATTTTGAGGGCTAATAAATTTCCCAGGATCATGAAACTAATTTAGGACCTAGTGAGGGGCTAGACTCAAATATTCTAAAATACAAATTCTGCACTCCATCTAGGTCCTGTATTAGTTCCCTGATTGGTCATCTAGGTTTAAGTGCTTTAGCATTTGCAGGCTGAATTTCAGGGTGTGGTAGGCATGTTAGAGGGCTTACTTGTGATTTGAAAATAAGTTAAAGTACCTGCATTTAGCTCACAAAATAGGGAAACATTTTGACAGTTCCATCATTCTGGAAACAAACTCTACCCCCTCAGATGAACTTGCAGGGAGTAACTGAGATGAACATGATGCTCAGATGGGGAATGGGAGACAGCAACAAGGCAGCCTGTGTCTGTGGCCACCGAGCCACCACCTGCGACTTTGAGGAAAAGTGAAAACGCAGAGGCACACGTCACCCAAGATGTGTCTCTCACTCATCAATCCGTGTTTATCAGAACTGGAGGTCTTCGTAAGAGAACTGAATGCTTTCAATCCAGACATGTCAGTAATTGCGATCGACCGAGCGTTCTGTCACACCTGCCTGCTTTTCTTTCTTTTTCTCTTTACTTCATTACATATTGATTGACTTCTTGGGTTTTACAAGTTCATAAATCACCTTCTTTTAAGAGGCTTTTTGGCTTTTGTGTGTGCAGACTGAGAGTACTGGAAAAGATTGATACTTGAATCACAGTAACAAAGAACTTCATCTTTCCTCTTTCAGCTTCATATGCAAGAGTGAAGCATCAAAAGACAGTGTCATTATGATGAAACCAATTTGAAAGCAGTGGAAACACCTTGTAAAAACCTGGAGTGATAGCAACCAGCCCTCCTGAGTTTAGTGGAAGCTCTCGCCTTACACTCACGGAGAGATTAAACAGATCTGGAGAGACTTCACAACCAATAAACGAATTCAGCACTAATCACGTCATGAAGCGCCTCCCTTGCAGATAATAGCAGATGTTCTTAGGTATATACATGCTCAGTCATGTCCGACTCTTTGCTACCCATGGACTGTAACCCACCAAGTTCCTCTGTCCATGGAGTTTTCCTGGCAAGGATACTGGCATAGGTTGCCATGATATCCTCCAGGGCATCTTCCTGACCCAGGGACTGAACCTGTGTCTCGTGCACTGCAGGCAGATTCTTTACCACGGAGTCACCAGGGAAACCTGCAGATATTTCTACTTGATTGCAAATCCATAATCCTGGTACAGGATAAAATAGATTTTTGTCTGTCATGGAGGGTTACATTTTATGTGCCCACAGTAGAATAATAAAAGGCTTGATACCTGTGGTCTCGTCTGCTCCTAAAATTTTTTCAGCTTCGTAAATCTTAGGAATCGAAGTTTGTTACGATACTTTTTGTGAAAAAACGGTCCGTGTTCTCTTTGCTGTGAACATTTTAAATTCCTGTTTTATGGATAAATCCTAAAACGGTCACTTATATTTCTGGATACAAACAGATATTTAAACTCTGTAAGAATTTTTTTCTATTTTTAGCACCTAAGTGTTTTTCATTATAATATAAAGCAGTTATAAGACATTTAAAATTCTTATTTTGCAGATGAATCCTAAAATACTCTTTTTTAAAAAATTTACTGATACAAAGTGGGATGTTAACACTGAAGGTATAGTTTCCTGTTTTTGGCATCTAAGCATTTTTTATGATGATATAAAACAGGCACGTGGGACTTTTATGGAAAGGCCTATGAGGTTGTATAATAATAATGTCTATTGTCCCCTTAAATAACAAGGAAGTCTACTTTGTAGATTGGTCACCCAACATTAGCAACAAAAAAATCATATTCCAGGCATTCTTTCATAGCTGATTTAATTTGGAGATATTCAGTCATTCCTTTCTGAATTAATTTAATTTCTGACAGCCAGTTTAATGCATCAAAAGGGAAAAAGAAAGCAAAAACTGCCATTGAGGTTGTCTGTAATTAATAGAGCTGACTTCTGAAGCACTCCAGACCACTAAGCCCTCACATGTGAGAAGTGGCTTATTCTGAAGGGACCGTGCTTTGAAAGAGCAAAACAATTGAGGCTGGAGAAGAGAGGCTGGAAACCAGTGTATTCTTTGGTGATTCAGAGCCCCGGTTTCTATTTTCTCTGTGAGGGGGAGGCAGAAGGAGGACGGGAAATGTTCTGGGAATAGCTGTCTTTTCTTCACAGCGTTTGCAAACAGCATTTACAGGCAGAAGTGTGTCTTCTGCACTAGTTTGTAAAATGACATGAACCCTCACGAGGTTACTATGGAAGGTCCAATCCATGAAGTGAGGTGATAAATGGTGGCCATATTTACTGTGGATCAGTCAGTGTCTGCAGTTCACGTGGTGTTTTCTTGAGATGGTTTTTAGTAAATAAACAGAGCCAGAGAAATTCCCTTGAAACCAGAATCTGAAAAACCAAAATGAAGTGTGTTTCAAGACTTCAGTACAAATCAGCATCCTTGTTACCTAAAAGGCACCATTGTGGTGGTGCAGGTGATCTCAAGCAAGCGTCCTCCCCTCTGGCCGCTGTTGGGGATCCTGTCCTTCATCTTTATAGATGAGGAAACCGAGCCTGAGGTAGGTGCCTGAGTTCCACATATGATGAGTAATGGAAACCAGGTATGTTGCAATCATAGTCTTTCTTCAAAATCTGTAGAATAGGTATTTACCTGGTGGTCCCAGTGGTTAAGAATTCACCTTGCAATGCAGGGGATGCAGGTTCGATCCCTGCTCTAGAAACTAAGATCCACCATCCTGTGAAGCGACTGTGCCTGAGTACCACAACTAGAGAGTCTTGAGTGCCGCAGGCAAAAAAAAAAAACAAAAACCAACTGTAGAATGTATCCGGTTATACTATTTGAATTCATCCAATTATTCATCTTAATTTTTTAAGGAACTTTTAGACCTTTAGGAACCTTTAACATTTAAGGAGGCATCAGAGGATGAGATAGCTGGATGGCATCACTGATGCAATGACATGAACTTGGGCAAACTTCGGGAGTTGGTGATGGACAGGGAGGCCTGCTGTGCTGCAGTCCACGGGGTCGCAAAGAGTCGGACACGTTTGGGTGACTGAACAACGACAACAGCATTTAGACATAAAAGGAGGCATTCAGTTGTTAAAACAAGGAAAAAGAATTGATGGAGTAACTGAAATACAGTGACTTCATGGTTTTCCACAACCAGATATTTTTTCTACCCTGGTTTTCTTACCTCTTACGTCTCCAGTAACATGTTTAAGAAATTCACATTTATTTTAGTATTAATCAAAGTAAAAATTAACTTAAAAGAGATGAATCTGTGGGAAAAGGCCACAAATTATATTTCATAATTAAAAATTGCCTTTTTGGTAGTTCATTGAGTCAACATGAAATTCGAATGCCTACTTTGTTCCAGGCTTTCTGATGCTGCCAGGGATACATGGGGATCAGACAGGCAAAGTCTTGTCCTTATGAAGCTTACAGGTTTTTAAGGGAAAGGATAGCTAATAACTAGATTTGATTTCTTTTTATCCATTTGAATTAGCTGTCATTTGGAAAGACTCTAGGAACAAGCAAACTGATGTGTTGATAAATACTATTAGTTTACTTGGGAAAATCTTCTCTCCTGTTTTGCTTTAACCAACTTGAAATTTCCATATAAGTAATTCATTGGTTACTTTTTAAAATGTAATTAGATTATCTGGAATTGCATAGTACTCTTTTTATTTTTTTTTAATTGAAGTGTGGTTGATTTAATGTTGTGTTAGTTTCAGGTGTATAGCAAAGTGATTAGTGACTTCTATGTGTATACACACACACACACACATATCTTCTTTTTCAGATTTTTTTTCTCCCTTATAGGTTATTACAAAATATTGAGTAGAGGATCTTGTGCTATATAGTAGGTCCTTGTTCATTATCTATTTTATTTATTTTAAAAATTATTTATTTATTCATTTAGCTACAGCTCAGCCCTTGTGGCATGCAGGCTCCACAGCAAGTGGGATCTTAGTTCCCCAACCAGGGGTGGAGGCCAAGTTGCGTGTATTGCAAGGCGGATTCTTTACCACTGGCCTACCAGGCAAGTCCTATAGGAGTGTGTATATGTTAATCCCAAACTCCTGATTTTTTCCTCCTCTCTTTCAACAACTAACACTGGAATGAATAAACAAGGCTTTGAATGTTGATCATAAATATGTAAGCACATCAGAGGCCACTTGGTCAGGTGGTGCTTCTAGAAGGCCCTGGGGCGTCAGCGACCACATATCTGAGGAAAGTAAGTGCCTGAGGAAAGAACGCAGAATATACATTTAGCGACTTTGCCAAAGACCAGCTTTTCACAGTCTTTGGAGCTGAGGGCTCCAAAGGTTTCTCCTAGGTTCTGCATCCACGGCAGGGCTGGGCAGAGACAGGCTGCACTGGAGGGGATCCTGCAGATCCGCTGCCCACTGTGGCCCTGGAGGCTGCACTGCCCCGAGGGACACAGGCACACAGCTGCCGGGCCGGGAGCTCAGGGACCATCTCTCAGGGCCCTGTGCTGTGGTTCTTCTTGGAGGGGACATCAAGGAGAGAAGGGGCTTCCTCTAAATCATGTTACTGAGCACCTCAAACAGTCTACTGGGCTGCAAGCACAGTGTCAGAGCCTCAGATCCCTCCCTTTCCTTCCACAGTTTCTTGGCCCCATCCCCTAAGGGCTCTAACCGTCTCTGACAGCGTGTTAATGTCAGAGCTGTTTCCTAAGCCATGGTTCCCAAACTTGGCTGTGCATTACAATCAGGGGAGCTCTATGATTTAGATGCCTGGGTCCTGCTGTCTCAAGGCGATTTCCTTGGCAAGAGATAGCAAGTAAATAGAGGTAATCTTTCCAACACGTGCGTGCATGCTAAGTTGCTTCAGTTGTATCCAATTCTTTGTGACCCTATGGACTGTAGCCCACCAGGCTCCTCTGTCTGTGGAATTCTCCAGACAGGAATACTGGAGTGGGTTGCCATGTCCTCCTCCAGGGGATCTTCCCCACCCAGGGATCAAACTCACCATCTCCTACGTCTCCTGCATTGGCAGGCAGATTCTTTATCATCTGAGCCACCAGGAAAGCCCAATCTTCCTACAGCAATAAGTAACTCTCTCAACTCCTACATCAAATTTGCAGGAAGGGCATCTTCTATTCACCTCTCCTCTATGCCTGCCTGTAAAACGTTGGATGTGGAGTAAGTTGTGTAAGTCACACATATTCCATCTTGCTTTTCCCAGGGGATTTGACTGTCACTCTGAGATCAGTACTCAAGCCCAGGTACCTCCTGCTCTTTCTAAAATCATTGCATATTTTCCTTCTGCTGTTGCCTTTTTGCAAGCAGAATTTTGCAGGCACCTGGGCCTGTTGCATAAATTCAGTCACTCCCAACCCCTCCACCCACCTCATCTCCCCGAGCCCCGCTCCAGGGAGCAACCTGGAGGTGTGTCTTTTATGCCCTCTGGGCAGTTGTGAGTGGCCCTGAGCAGGACCTTCACATGTGTGCCCAAGGTTCTCACTAGGATGCTCAAGGGCTCTCCTTGCCCCATGTTGCTGAGTGGATCTGGGTAATACATCCACTGAGAGGGAGGAAAATTGATCCATCACACCATAAAGGAGCTATCCCTTTTCTTCACCTCCCTGCATCCTAGATGGCTTCTACTTGTCTTTTTCCCACAGATGCATTTCAGAGTTGGTCCTTGCTCTTTTTGGAGAGAGTTCTCTTCAACTGATATGTCAATTGGTATATTTAAACCTATGAAGTAAAACACCAGCTTAATAGTTAAAAGCTTTGCCCTTCAGTCTTGCTTCCCTGGTATCAGTGGGTAAAGAATCTGTCTGCAGTGCAGGAGACCCTGGTTTGATCCCTGAGTTGGGAAGATACCCTGGAGCAGAGAAAGGCTCCCCACTCCAGTATTCTGGCCTGGAGAGTTCCATGGGCTGTACGGTCCTTGGGGTTGCACAGAATCGGTGACTTTCCCTTCACTCTTTCTTCTTGCTGGCTTTTCCTGCTTATTTCCTTGGTTTCTTCTCTGAGTTGGGTTTTTTTTTTTTTTTCCCCAGGTGACAGGACCTGGTGCTTTTGCTTGCTAAGGGCACCTAGAACATATTTATTAGCTCTTTGAAAAGGAAACCAACTGGAAAGGTTTAGGATAATTATTTAGTACTTGGAATTTATAGAAAGCATTTTTAAATAGTAATTCAGTTTCTTTTAATGTGAAGTAATAGTGTTCTCAGATGGTGAGAACCTTAAATTGCAACTGTGAGTTAGCCATATTTTTTCTTCCTATTAGTTTTTTTAAAGGAAACTTTTAAGAAAGTCAGCCTTTGTGGGGATTTTTTTTTTTCTCTCTTTTTGAACTACAGAAAAGTCCAAGGTAAGTGGTCTGGGCTGACAACAGATGCGAGTCATGGAATCTCAAGTTCAAAGAGATTTAAGAAAGATTGTCCGTCTTCTACTGTTGAATTCTGGACTGAAAAGATCACATTGCAAATTCCTAGGTCACTCTGAGAGTTAATTCATTTGGGTTCGGACACTTGAACTAATTCCAGTCAGGTATTGATAGTTTTCTAACCCCTGAAAACAGTGGCCTCCTTTCTTGACATTGAAATTCTCCCTAGAAGCTCCAGATTTGAAATAGATGAAAGTAAAGTTCCCTAACTGCAGAGGAAGAGGGCTCTGAACTAAGGCTTCTTAAATCATCCCCTGGTGCTTTCTGCCTTGTATGTGTGCTTCTGACTGAAAGATGGAGAGTGAAGGAAAAGTTGAAATCCAGCAGCTCTGCCTGCTCACTGTCATCTAGTAAAACTATACCATCTTTCCCATGCCAAAGGTCCTATTCTGCACACCCAAATATAGTCATGAGACAAGATTTAAGAAATGTTGACATCCTGAGAAATCTCACAGAAGAATCCAAGATCCTGAGTTAATCAGAGATCAGTTTTATTTTAGTCACCAGACTGTTACTAAGATACAGTACTGTATTAATGCAAAAGAAGGATCTTAAAGGACAAAGTGTAAAAAGAAAGTTTCAAACAGTTAAGACGTTGACGGCTAGAAATATTAACCCTGTTCACAAAGCATTTGGGAAAAATAGGGCATTGCAATATTTTAAAGCCATTATATATTGAAACTTCCAAATCCTTAGTTAGGGAGGCGCCTTAGATAAAGTCCAAACTGGTGATGGATTCCAGGCTACATGGTAGAGAGCTACTTGAAATTTTAGGGCCGAGGAAAGCATTTTATGACCCACTATTTTATCAGACTTTTAGAGGAATTTATCTAATCTCTAGGCATACATAGACAGCCAGAGAGTTGGGAGGAGGAGGGGAGAAGGTTGGCATTTTGAAGTTTTATTGACAGCCATCGTGTATTATTTTAAAAAAATTAACAAATGACTGAACAGTTCTACTGGACTGGAATCAGGAATCCAGGTGTTCCAGAGACAAATCCAGTGCCACTTTGCTTTTGTTGATGCTGTGGCTGAAGTTAGACCTGACATCAGAAATCTGTGTTTCTTGGCCCTCCAGACCAGGATGGTGCCCTCCATCCTGGGTGCATGCATCCTTTCTCAGGGTCTTCCCAGGCTTGTAGCAATGATTTTGACTGTATTTAATTAGTTGCTTACATAATTCTTAATTTTAGGGCTTTCTTGGGTAAGTTTTATTTAATTATTTGTTCAATTTTAATATTAGAGTTTTTGAATAAAAATTTCTCAGTAGTTGCCTTGAGGGCAGATACAGTGTTTGTCTTCTTTGTTATTGGAACCTTGTTATTTTGCACGGCTCCTGCCATATAATAGAAACTTAATTAAATGAGCATATTGAATGAATGAACGAGTGAGTGCTGAAACAGTCAGATTTCTACATTTTTATTTGGGAAAAGGAGCTGATGTGGGCATTTTGGATACAAAGGAGGCGGGCTCCTGGAGTAGTTATAGGCATTGTGCTCAAAGCAGAAGACACAGGAGACGCAGGTTCAATCCCTGGGTCAGGAAGACACCCTGGAGGAGGAGACGGCAACCCACTCCAGTGTTCTTGCCTGGGAAATGCCATGGACAGAGGAGCCTGGCGGGCTACAGTCCACAGAGTCACAAAGAGTCGGGCACAACTGAACACATAGGCACAGGCACTCTGGATTGAGTCTGACTCTGCCACTCCCCAGCTTTCAGGGCTTTGGAAGCTGACTTAACCTTACCGTGTCTTAATGTTCTCTGTAAATAGGTGAGAATAATATCCCCAATCCTATAGGGTTTTATGAATAGGAAGTGGGACCTGACAGAGAGAGTGCTCGGGAGGACTGGAGTAAAGATGAATGGATAGGCTCTCGACTAAGCAGGGACAAGCCTCCCTGCCACGTGTGTTTCAGACTNCCTCCCTGCATCCTAGATGGCTTCTACTTGTCTTTTTCCCACAGATGCATTTCAGAGTTGGTCCTTGCTCTTTTTGGAGAGAGTTCTCTTCAACTGATATGTCAATTGGTATATTTAAACCTATGAAGTAAAACACCAGCTTAATAGTTAAAAGCTTTGCCCTTCAGTCTTGCTTCCCTGGTATCAGTGGGTAAAGAATCTGTCTGCAGTGCAGGAGACCCTGGTTTGATCCCTGAGTTGGGAAGATACCCTGGAGCAGAGAAAGGCTCCCCACTCCAGTATTCTGGCCTGGAGAGTTCCATGGGCTGTACGGTCCTTGGGGTTGCACAGAATCGGTGACTTTCCCTTCACTCTTTCTTCTTGCTGGCTTTTCCTGCTTATTTCCTTGGTTTCTTCTCTGAGTTGGGTTTTTTTTTTTTTTTTCCCCAGGTGACAGGACCTGGTGCTTTTGCTTGCTAAGGGCACCTAGAACATATTTATTAGCTCTTTGAAAAGGAAACCAACTGGAAAGGTTTAGGATAATTATTTAGTACTTGGAATTTATAGAAAGCATTTTTAAATAGTAATTCAGTTTCTTTTAATGTGAAGTAATAGTGTTCTCAGATGGTGAGAACCTTAAATTGCAACTGTGAGTTAGCCATATTTTTTCTTCCTATTAGTTTTTTTAAAGGAAACTTTTAAGAAAGTCAGCCTTTGTGGGGATTTTTTTTTTTCTCTCTTTTTGAACTACAGAAAAGTCCAAGGTAAGTGGTCTGGGCTGACAACAGATGCGAGTCATGGAATCTCAAGTTCAAAGAGATTTAAGAAAGATTGTCCGTCTTCTACTGTTGAATTCTGGACTGAAAAGATCACATTGCAAATTCCTAGGTCACTCTGAGAGTTAATTCATTTGGGTTCGGACACTTGAACTAATTCCAGTCAGGTATTGATAGTTTTCTAACCCCTGAAAACAGTGGCCTCCTTTCTTGACATTGAAATTCTCCCTAGAAGCTCCAGATTTGAAATAGATGAAAGTAAAGTTCCCTAACTGCAGAGGAAGAGGGCTCTGAACTAAGGCTTCTTAAATCATCCCCTGGTGCTTTCTGCCTTGTATGTGTGCTTCTGACTGAAAGATGGAGAGTGGAGGAAAAGTTGAAATCCAGCAGCTCTGCCTGCTCACTGTCATCTAGTAAAACTATACCATCTTTCCCATGCCAAAGGTCCTATTCTGCACACCCAAATATAGTCATGAGACAAGATTTAAGAAATGTTGACATCCTGAGAAATCTCACAGAAGAATCCAAGATCCTGAGTTAATCAGAGATCAGTTTTATTTTAGTCACCAGACTGTTACTAAGATACAGTACTGTATTAATGCAAAAGAAGGATCTTAAAGGACAAAGTGTAAAAAGAAAGTTTCAAACAGTTAAGACGTTGACGGCTAGAAATATTAACCCTGTTCACAAAGCATTTGGGAAAAATAGGGCATTGCAATATTTTAAAGCCATTATATATTGAAACTTCCAAATCCTTAGTTAGGGAGGCGCCTTAGATAAAGTCCAAACTGGTGATGGATTCCAGGCTACATGGTAGAGAGCTACTTGAAATTTTAGGGCCGAGGAAAGCATTTTATGACCCACTATTTTATCAGACTTTTAGAGGAATTTATCTAATCTCTAGGCATACATAGACAGCCAGAGAGTTGGGAGGAGGAGGGGAGAAGGTTGGCATTTTGAAGTTTTATTGACAGCCATCGTGTATTATTTTAAAAAAATTAACAAATGACTGAACAGTTCTACTGGACTGGAATCAGGAATCCAGGTGTTCCAGAGACAAATCCAGTGCCACTTTGCTTTTGTTGATGCTGTGGCTGAAGTTAGACCTGACATCAGAAATCTGTGTTTCTTGGCCCTCCAGACCAGGATGGTGCCCTCCATCCTGGGTGCATGCATCCTTTCTCAGGGTCTTCCCAGGCTTGTAGCAATGATTTTGACTGTATTTAATTAGTTGCTTACATAATTCTTAATTTTAGGGCTTTCTTGGGTAAGTTTTATTTAATTATTTGTTCAATTTTAATATTAGAGTTTTTGAATAAAAATTTCTCAGTAGTTGCCTTGAGGGCAGATACAGTGTTTGTCTTCTTTGTTATTGGAACCTTGTTATTTTGCACGGCTCCTGCCATATAATAGAAACTTAATTAAATGAGCATATTGAATGAATGAACGAGTGAGTGCTGAAACAGTCAGATTTCTACATTTTTATTTGGGAAAAGGAGCTGATGTGGGCATTTTGGATACAAAGGAGGCGGGCTCCTGGAGTAGTTATAGGCATTGTGCTCAAAGCAGAAGACACAGGAGACGCAGGTTCAATCCCTGGGTCAGGAAGACACCCTGGAGGAGGAGACGGCAACCCACTCCAGTGTTCTTGCCTGGGAAATGCCATGGACAGAGGAGCCTGGCGGGCTACAGTCCACAGAGTCACAAAGAGTCGGGCACAACTGAACACATAGGCACAGGCACTCTGGATTGAGTCTGACTCTGCCACTCCCCAGCTTTCAGGGCTTTGGAAGCTGACTTAACCTTACCGTGTCTTAATGTTCTCTGTAAATAGGTGAGAATAATATCCCCAATCCTATAGGGTTTTATGAATAGGAAGTGGGACCTGACAGAGAGAGTGCTCGGGAGGACTGGAGTAAAGATGAATGGATAGGCTCTCGACTAAGCAGGGACAAGCCTCCCTGCCACGTGTGTTTCAGACTGGCACTAATTAGAAACAGGGCCTTTACTACGACAGGGATGTCAGGAGTGGGTGAAACCAGAGAAGGCGTTCGTTGCCCAAGTAATGAATGTGGAGGTGACAGCTACCCCATTATAACAGAGAAAATCAAGTACAGTTGACCCTTGGACAATATGGGGGTCAGGGGCACAGTGGGAAATCGGGGTATAACTTATCCCTCTGTTTCAGCAGTTCCTCCCTGTTTGAGGTTTTTCATTCATGGATTCAACCAACTGAAGACCATGTGGTACTATAGTATTTGCTATTGAAAAAAGTAAGTGGGCCCATGCAGTTCAAACCCATATTTATTGTTCAAGTGAAAATAAAACAGTGAACATGTTACTTGCTTGGCCATATCCAACTGTTTGCCACCCCAGGCTCCTCTGTCTGCCAGACTCCTCTGACCATGGGATTTTCTAGACAAAAATACTGGAGTGGGTAGCCATTCCCTTTTCTAGGGGATCTTCCCGACTGACCTAGGGACCAAACCCAGGTCTCCTGCATTGCAGGCAGTTTCTTTCTTTACTGTCTGAGACAGCAGGGAATCCTCTTTGGGGTTGATTGTAAAACTAACAGGTTGAGCTTCTATACAAATACCCTTCGGTTCAGTTCAGTCACTCAATGTCTGACTCTCTGTGACCCCATGGACTGCAGCACGCCAGGCCTCCCTGTCCATCACCAACTCCCAGANCCTGATGCAAAGAGTTGACTCATTTGAAAAGACCTTGATGCTGGGAAAGATTGAGGGCAGGAGGAGAAGGGGACGACAGAGGATGAGATGGTTGGATGGCATCACCAACTCAATGGACATGGGTTTGGGTGGACTCTGGGAGTTGATGATGGACAGGGAGGCCTGGTGTACTGTGGTTCATGGGGTCACAAAGAGTTGGACACAACTGAATGACTGAACTGAACTGAACTGATGCACGTTATAATATTAATTCTAAATGATTCCCCATGAACAAGTGATGAAATATTCCTCCAATTTATTGTCTATTAGCATTTGGCATATCCTATTTTGTATTTCTTTTAGTCTTCTGACTCTCTTTTTCAACTTGACTTCTTTTAAGGCACGTCAAAGCAAGGAACTGCAGTTGGTATTATTTCTTAGGAGGAAAGGATGCTGACATGTCCTGAACAGCCACTGTGTTTCTAGGTTTTGTGCTAGAGAGGCAGTGTCAGAGAAGAGCTATGAGGCAGGTATTACTGCTCCCACTGAGAAGCTGGGGTGCACGGTAGTTAAGTCCTTTAGGCCCGGGGTTACCTTCGGGCTACAGACCACGCAGTGCCAAGCCCACGGTCTCTTCAATTTCACCATTTTCCCTCTTCTCCCTGTGTATTGTGTCATTTTGTTGGTCTTGGCTAATCTAACTATAGAAGTGATACATAATAGAAACTAGGGTAATGTGATGTTTTTCTTGTCTCATGAAAAAACAAGGGAGATTGTGTGTGTGTGTGTGTGTGTGTGTGCGCGCATGCACGCGCGCGTGCATACTCAGTGCTGTCTGACTCTTTGTGATCCCCTGGACTGTAGCCTGCCAAGTTGTTCTATCCATGGAAGTTGCCAGGCAAGAATACTGGAGTGGGTTGCCATTTCCTTCTCCAGAGGATCTTCTGGACCCAGGAACCGAACCTGCGTCTTTCGTGTCTCTTGGATCGGCAGGCAGATTCTTTACCACTGTGCCACCTGGGAAACCCCCAAGGGATGTTATCCTAATGCTAATGTTATATATTTATTTCATATTTGAATCTGGAGTGACTCGCGACTTGAATTTTGAGCCTTGTTTCCTTCTCATACCTATTTCAGGATAGTGGGTCTTATTGCATTGATTTCCACATCTGAAGAACTGAGCCTGAAGTTAATTATCTGTAATGTAAATGAAGTGTGTGTTGAAATGGCTAAGTTGCAGACACCAATCTTGGGTTGTTCAAGGACATGACAGTCATCTGTGCCCCTTGTCCTGTAGAACACAGAATGCATTTAGAGGGAGCTTAACCAGTAGTTCAGGATGACCTCTGTCACATACCATATACTTACTGTGGGTGAATCCAGGTTACTATGACAATGGATATATTTTCATCTTCTCCTTTTTAGAGTATAAACACATGAAGCTGAAATACTGCTTAAGTCCACAGTTCATATTTGTCTTTTCTGACTTCATATTACAAAGAAGTGAGAAAGACATTAGGCATATTTCTTCAGAGTTACATGATTATTTCTCTTTTTCGCTCTCATCTCCTAGTGGAGGTCCTGGAACTCAGCTTGGATGTCACTCAGCTATGCTGACAACTCCTTTTAAGGACAATTATGATGAGAGATTAGACATCTTTCCTCACTGTTCTTATTCAAAGAATAGCACATATTTATTTCAACTTGTATTTGAAATCTAAATCTCCTTGGGTAAAGAGGATTCAGAATCAGAGATACCCAGACCCCCCTTTATAGATGGTAAGGACTTCAATCTGTGAGTATTTTGTGTGAGTGTTGAGGGGAGATTCTTGGCACTCAGGAAAGAAAAGAAAAGAGAGGAGAAAGAAACAAAACAGTTACTAAGCCAAGTATCTGGAAATTACACCAAGGTTCCTTGGGGCTTTTTCTCTTGAAGTTCCTTCTTTGAGACCCACAGTATGAATTAAGAGGACTACTAAAGAATCAAACAGCTGTAGATGGTTCAACAATCTTCCAGCCATTTACATGCTGAAACCCTATGTTTATATGAAAGACAGCACACACACTGGCTTCTACTCTGCTGCTGCTGCTGCTAAGTCACTTCAGTCGTGTCTGACTCTGTGTGACCCCATAGACGGCAGCCCACCAGATTCCTCTGTCCATGGGATTTCCCAGGCAAGAATACCGGAGTGGGTTGCCATTCCCTTCTCTAGGGGATCTTCCCAACCCAGGGATCAAACCTGTGTCTCCTGCATTAGCAGGAAGATGCTATACCACTGTGCCACTTGGGAAGCCCAAACGCTGTTAGGAGGTGTTAAGGAGTACAGCGCTGCTGCCCGATGCTTTCCTGGGCACTCTCCCTGCAGCCCCTGAATTCTCTTTTCTTTGCCTTCTTTATCCATCCTCCAGTATGGACTGAGGGCCAGGCACTGTGTTGGGAGCTGTGGACACCGTGGTGCCTGGGGCAGACCTGTCTTTCTGTCTTCATAAGTCCCTGGTCGTAGGGGTAAGCTGATGGGTAGACAAGACGACAGCGTGGTACTCAGCATTCCCTGCGCGGGCAAGGGGAACCCAAGGCCTCTGGGGCTGGAAAGACTTCCTGGAGAACGGCTCAGAGGACAGAGCAGGAGACTCCAGGCTTCTTTCCCCCTCTTCTTTCTCCCTTCCCCTTTCTTTCCCTCGTTTCTTCCTATTTTTGGAGATTATCTTGAATATCTGTCCCAACTGAAGTTATGGCTTCAATAACTATTTTTTATTATTAAACATAAGGCATGATTTGTAATATTTTCCTCCCAGTCTTTAATTTAGAAGGAGATTTATCTCAGGTTCTAAATGCTGCTTTTAGAGAAATACTGACTAGTTTTTCATTAAGAGAAAGGGGATAATAAATAAGCTACATTTCTTTTCAAAATTCGTCAACATAGCTCTCTGAGCAGTTTGTGCTGTTCATCTTGTTCTCTAGTTTGAGAAGCTGGCCTCACAATGAAAAATTATGCCCAGACATCCTTAAAACTGTATTTTCTCTTTAGTATGGGCAGGAGCTAAAGGAGTGTCTTCAGACCCAAAATGCTATTTATTTCCGTGTTTGACACGTACAAATCCTCCTTGATAAAATATCATTAGGGAAGCATATTGAGCTGTGTGGCCTCAGTTGGCAGGTACGTTTCAGCTTTTATCACTGTCTGTGTTAGAAAATTAAGTGTAATCTAGGGTGCTTTCATTCCTTTATTGACTCTAGTGGATAGGTTTTATTTTAGGGAATTTAATGCAACATTTTGCCTTGGAGAAATGCATGTCCCTTTCCACTCTGACAACCTCAGCCTCCCCTTCCAGGGGGTTGTGACTGAAAACCCTTTTTGTCTACCCTCTGGTTGAAAGCCTTCTGCTCAGGGGTAGCAGGAATTGTTCGCAGATACTCAGCTCATCTGCAGTTCTGTTTTGCAGAGAGAGTATATATCTTCTTTTTGTAGGGTGACTGCCCAAAATGTTATGGAAACACTGTCTGAAATTTTGGGTATGCTTTTTGAGCACCTTTTCCTGATTTCATCTGATGATTTTCCTACTCTGTGATTCATGCCCCAGGATTCTTAGTTAATTCCAGCAAGTCACCCACAGAGTAATATTCATAAGCAAGCGGTCCATTAGCATGTGTCTGCGTGCTCCCCTGTGCTGACAGGAAACTTCTGGAAGAACCTTGGAGTCAGCCACTGCTCCGCTCTGTGGTGGAAAGGCATCGAAAGGCTGTCGGCCTGGCAGCGTCCTGCTTGTCACCAGCCAGAGCTCTCTAAACGCAGGCCACGCCGATTCTTTGCACCGCCTCATTTACTGAAGACATTTACTGCAAAAGAAACCTACTCAGCCTTTGTGATTCATCATATTACTTGTTATTCAGGACAGAAGCAATGGGACAGAAAACAATTTTTTCGTATGTCCTTACACTCCTCAACCAGTCCATCTTAAAGGAAATCAAACCTGAGTACTCATTGGAAGGACTGATGCTGAAGCTGAAGCTCTAATACTTTGGCCACGTGATGGGAAGAGCTGACTCATTGGAAAAGACCCTGATGCTGGGAAAGACTGAAGGTGGGAGGAGGAGAAAGTGGCAGAGGATGAAATGGTTGGATAGCATCAACCATCATGTCCACCGACTCAGTGGACATGAGCTTAGCCAAACTCTGGTAGACAGTGAGGGACAGGGAGGCCTGATGTGCTGCAGTCCATGGGGGTTGCAAAGAGCTGGACATGACGGAGTGCCTGGACAATGCCACCACTTCTCAAAAGGGAACACAGTATAGAGATTGCTCATTATAGGTTACTCACTTATGTTTGTAAAGAATTTGTGAATGAATGCTGAAACTTCTTACCAGAAATCTAATTAGCTAATCCATTCTGATTAGTTAACCTTATGTATAAAAATAATGTGATAGATATGCTTTGATGGGGTTAGGGGAAGAAGAGCACAGAAGCTAGAAGTCCCCTTCCAGCCTGAAGTGCATAGGAGTTAGGGAAGGTCCTTGGGCCGGAAGTGATACTTGGGAGCAATTGCTTTTAGGAAGGAACAACTGAAGGGTTTTGAAAGTATGGAAAAAAGCAATGATGTCACATGATGGTAAATGAGTGTGTGTGTGTGTGTGTGTGTGTGTGTGTGTGTGTGTTCAGTCGCTCAGTTGTATCCAAGTCTTTCTGACACTATGGATTGTAGCCTGCCAGGCTTTTCTGCCCATGGGATTTTCCAGGCAAGAGTACTGGAGTGGATTGCCGTTTCCTGCTCCAGGGCCTCTTCCCAACCCAGGGATCTAATCTGCGTCTCCTCACATCTCCTGCCACGTCTCCTGCATTGCAGGTGGATTCTTTTACTGCTGAGCCACCAGGGAAGCCCGTGATGGTAAATGAACCCCCTAAATACATCTATCAATTAGACCACTCACATCCTGTCCATTTTTTTTAAATCCTCTAAGTGGCTGTATGTTAAAGGGAAGTGAAAAAGCAAAGCTTGATTCTGACAGTTCTTGACAGAAGCTACTTGTTACCCTTATTTATTTGGGGATACAGTTGACTCTTGAACAATACCAGTTTGAACCTTGAGGGTCCAGTTATTTGTGGATATTTTTTTCAGTAGTAAATACTACAATACAACATGCTCCATGGATCACTGAATCCACCAACACAGAACTAGGGATATGGAGGGCTGATTATAAGTGGATTTGGGAGTGTGCAGAGGTGCCCTTAACCCCCTGTTGTCCAGGGCAATTGAATCCAACAATACATTAAAAGAATCATACAACATAATCAATTGGATTTTTCCCAGGGATGCAAAGATTATTCAGTATCCACAAATCAATCAGTGTGATATACCACATGAACAAATTGAGGGAGACAATAGATGACCATCTTAACAGATGCAGAAAAGGCTTCTGATAAAATTCAGCATCTGTGTATGATAAAAACTTTCCAGAAAATAGGCACAGAGGGAACATGCATGTGTGCTGAGTTGTGACCCTGTGGGCCGTAGTCCACTTGGCTGTGTCCACCAGGCAGAAATACTGGAGTGGGTTGTCATGCTGTCCTCCAGGGGTCTTCCAGACCTGGAGATTGAACTGGCGTCTCTTACATCTTGGAATTGGCAGGCGGGTTCTTTACCACTAGCACCACATACTATAACATGATAAACATGTCCTGAAATTCTTAAGTAATCGAGTCTGTGAAAATCTTTATATGGGACTGTGTAAGGGTACTTCCTTTGCATAATGATGTACATGAACACTTATTTGTTAGGATTTAGGGAGCTAGGTCTTTAGATTAAATGAAATAGCACTTCCTCATGAGATCCTTAAATAATTGGAAAGTGAATCTTCTCTTCAGCGTGCATTTCTAACACAGGCTTTTAGAGCAAAAAGGAAAATTGAGTTATTTGCTCTAAGTCCCTCATTAATTAAAAAAGGGATAGTTAAAACAAGAAAAGGGAAGGAGAATAATTTCTGGTACCAGCTTTGTGCTAATTATTTCGGATCAGTAACTTTTTTAATCTTAGCTTTGAGTGATGCCTATTATCCCCATTTCACATATTGGGAAACTGATATTCCAAGGTCTAGAGAAACACAACACAAGGCAGAGATGAATTTTAAATTTAGATCTGTCTAGTGTCAGTGCCTGTGTTCCTTCCATTAAGACCCCCAAGTTAAGGCTATTCAGCTAGTTAGTGATAAGAAGAATGGACTAGACCCCAGTATCATACTCCCCTAAATGGTGATCTTTCCAATATACTGTATATTACTTAACTTGGAAAATTTTGAACATATATGTCAGTTGTAAAAAAGATTAATATAGAATTCCTTTTCTTAATTTTTTCAGAAGTAAAAATAATTTTCCTTGAGACTATAATTTCACAATTATCCTTCCCTGTTTTTAAGCCTTTTTTTTTTTTTTTTGCATAAAAGCTAATTGAGCTTTCAGATGCTTCACTAACTTAATTTTCATCTCTGGTTGCCCTTCTGTATATATTTCTTTTCCATTCAGACGATAAGCATGCAATTGTAGTCAGCCTGATTAATGTTTTACATATTTCCCCAGGCATTCATACAGATTTGACTAAAATATAAGTTACTCTTGGCTTCAGAAACTTCTGGCATTTAGAAAACATGCACAAAATATAGCCCTTGGTAAGCAGGGCTCCAACTTACAATTGTCTTCCTTTTAAGGAAGGGGGAAGAAAAAGAGAGATTTTCAAGGGAGAGTTTGGTTACAGTACAGAGATTCTGGTTTGAAACCATTATTTTTTTCCTTTCATTTCACTTCAGCCTTTTCCTTGGCATAGGAGAAATTAAAAAATGGATGTATTCAGGTGTTTTTAACATGATGAGCTGGAAGGGAATGCAGAATCAGCTCTTTTCTCCTTTTCATCTCAAAGCAAAAATATCACCATATCTTAAATTGCTTTGGGTCAGAACACTGTTTGTTGAATTATTCAACAGTTTGAACTGGTAGAATTAGAGGATTCATTAGACCGAAGGTCAAAAGTTAAGTTTAAAACATTTCCTTATAGTTATGATATGACTCACAGTGTTGACAGATTCCAGAAAGGCTGCAGGAGCTGAGAGATGTGTGGTCTTAATGAACTAAAAACACTCTTTTGCCTGGCCATTTAGCCCCTCGACCACTCAGAGGTACCCTGAATTCAGATCACTTGCATGTGTGTTAGAACTGTAGGCAAGTGTGTACTGGGTGAGATTCCCACTGGTTTTTTCGACAAGGTATTTACATGAGAATGGAAATTGTTCTATTGGTTTATTTTCATTTTCCTGTTTTTATCCACATCCCATGAAAAAATAAATCTGGGTCATACCGGGTCATATAATTTGAACAAACAGAACTTTCTGCTCTTTAGTTCATCTTTAAGTTAATCGTGCATGCACGCTATGCCGCTTCCATTGTGTCTGACTCTGTGCAACCCTATGGACCACAGCCCACCAGGCTCCTCTGTCCTGGGGATTCTCCAGGCAAGAACACTGGAATTGGTTGCTGTGCCCTCCTCCAGGGGATCTTCCCCAACCAGGGATCGAACCCTCTCCTGTTATGTCTCCTGCAATGGCAGGTGGGTTCCATACCACTAATGCCACTTGGGAAGCCCTGAGTTTATTTGTCGAAAGAACCTATGGCTTGAAGTCATAAGATGAAAACTATTTCTCATTAGAAGTGATGTCAAAAGAAAGGATAATATACAATAGTGCACATATGCAGGGAACCGAGTACTCTCAGGCAGTAAAATATTTGCCTAGCTTCTTCCTTATCCATATGCACTTAATGTTGAGTATCACCGTTGTGGAAACAAGCAAGATGATTTGCTGAATCAAACCAAGAATGCTATTCTCTCGACATCAGTCTGCCCACTATGACCCACTTCTCCTTCCCATTTGGCACCTTTGGGAGGTGTTCTACCTAACATCCTCTAGTTCCCCCCAGTAATTCATTATCTTTATGTCTGTTGCAACTCACTTTGTAATGTGCATTAAGTTATTAGTTTGGACACTTTGGAAATAATTGATGGTGAAGCCATCTGAAGAATAAAGATGTTCCCTTACTATTTTGGCTGTGGTCACTCTCCTCTCCATTAAGGCTCCTTCTCTCCAGGTGATTGATGACATCTGGTTGATATGTGTTTTAAGGTTCTAAGCTGCCGGAGGTGGTGAGATTTATTTCTCAGCAGCTTTTGGTATAGATGCCTTGAAACATCTTCATTTTTGGTCTTCAGTAATATTTCCCTGTCCTGGTAATATGGCGCATTACCGTTCCATCTCACTGGCCATTCATTCTTGGTCTCCTTTATTGACCTCCAGTGTGCTGTGTTTAGTTGCTCAATCATGTGTGACTCATTGCGACCCATTGGACTCTAGCCCACCAGGCTCCTCTGTTCATGGGATTTTTTTCAGGCAAGGATACTAGAGTGGGTTGTCATTTCCTCCTCCAGCGGTTCTTCCCAACCCAGGGATGGAACCCATGTCTCTTATGTCTCCTGTATTGGCAGGTGGGTTCTTTATCTCCTGAGCCATCAGGAAAGCCCATTGACCACCTACCAACCATTAAATATTGGGAGTGTTTGGGTCTTGAACTTGGATTCTCTTCTTTCTTCATCTGCATTTTCCTTCTTTACCTCTAGTGATATCATTTAGTCCATAGGTTTTAATACCATCTGTAGGTTAATGGCAACCCACTCCAGTGTTCTTGCCTAAAGAATCCCAGGGACGGGGGAGCCTGGTGGGCTACCGTCTATGGGGTCACACAGAGTCAGACATGACTAAAGCGACTTAGCAGCAGCAGCAGTAGGTTAATTACATTTCAGTTTACATATCCAAACTCTCCTGTGGATGTCTGAAGGACTTTGTACAGATGAAGCTAAAGAGAACTCGTGTTCTCCAGTCCCCATCCTGAAAGCTGGTTTTACTCCCTTGCCTTTTCAACCTTCATGTATGGCACCATCATCCACCCATTTTTTTTCAGGCAAAAAACCTAGGAGTCACCCTCAATTCCTCCCTTAACCTCATTTCCCCCATCCATACCATTATCAAATCCTATCTGTTTTACTTCCCAGGTATATCCTGAACCTCAGCACTTCTCACCATTTCCGTTGTTACAACCCCTGTTCAGATGATGGGCATCTCATCGGTGGACCACTGCAGCAGCTCCCGTCCAGTCTCCTACGTTTAAAATTCATCCTCCACACTAAACCAGGAGGTTGATCAGGCACATCCCTGTCTTGCTTCAAGCCCCTCAGTGGCTTCCCACTGATAGCGGTATAAAACTTAGACTCCTCACCGCAGGTTCAAGGCCCCCTGTGACCTGGCCCATCTCCCTCTGACCTCCCCACCCTCCACCACGTGTCTCTGGGTGTCACGCCACGTGGCCTTCTCTCTGTGTCATAGACATCCTGCTTCGTCACCTTTGTCTCCAGCGCACCATCTGCTTCCTTTTCCTCTGGTCATCTCTCTTCCGCTTTCTATCATTTATATCTTGACTCCCTCCCTCCAAGCACACGTGCCCGACTGTCCCAGATGAAATAATTCCTCTTCAGCCCTATCTCTTTGAATGATCCTATTTCATCTTCTTCACAGCACATCTTAATGCTAAAATGACTGTGTTTATGCGTCCTGCTCTGTCACCCACCATAGCAGCTCCGGTCCTCGGGCACCTGTCGGTTCACTGTGCACCCTCAGTACTCAGAAAAGGACATAGCACAGTACTCAGAACAGGACATAGCACAGTACTCAGAACAGGACATAGCACAGTACTCAGTGCTGCTGCCTGGTACCTAGTAGCAGCACACTAAAGACTGCTCGACTATATTTGCCTCTTGGTTTCTGTAGTTCTTTTGATTCATTTTTGAAAAAGAGAGGTAACAATTCCCTTTGATATACTGGACTAAGTTAGATTTGCCACATTCATCTAAAGACATTACCCTGCCAGAGACTATTAATCTTTTAAATGAGGCTTTCCTTTTCTTGTCTTCTTCTTATACCCATTTTGGAAGTGGATTTATTTGATGTTGTAAAACCATTGCCCCCTTTTTTAACCTGTGTGTTACAACTGTTAGAAGCAGACTATAGTGACTTCTTTCCCTTCTCTTCTGGATTGGGAGTGGCTTGCCTTGAGATTCCATCTTTTTCATTATGAAGTTATATAAGAAGTTATATAAGAATTTAGATCCCTTCTCTGAAGCAGTCATCATCCTTCAGCTCATTGCTCTGGAGTTGCAGAAGGGAAAATCCCTGGCTTATTCATCAAAGAGAATTCTTTCACTGATGTTGCTGTGAATTCCTGCTCACATCAGATGTAGAGGTGACGATGGGAAGGAACAGGGAAGCCACTGAGCGGTATCAGAGGGAAAACTGAGGAGGGGTACTATTGTTCACTGTCCTCTGCATCTTTGTGAGTACCACCTGATTACAGATGACCAAGCAGGATAGAAATCTAGCAAGTAAGGCTGAGTGGTCTCTGCCAACTTTCTGGCTAAGGTTTCCCTGTTCCAGCATAAACTTTGCATTCCCATGGCACAATTAGACTCCTCTCTGCATTGCTCATAAATGTGTGATATTTTGTGAATTACTGAGGATGGGTGGTGACAGTGGTTGGGAAGATGAAAAAGAGATGGATTGTGTGCCCAGGGAGCTCTTATGAAAATAATCAACATAAAGGGCATAATGTGATTTAGGCCAGAAGAAAGAAGGAAGCAAAATGTGGTGGGAGTTTGAAAGGGGGCAAGCCCATGTAGGTTGCTGGAAGGATGCATGTAGGGAGATAAAGAGGGAAGGAAAAGGGGCCGTTGAGGAGCTCAGGTGCTGTGGGGGTGGGGCAGCTGGGGAAAACGTGCCCCAAATGACTGATGTGTTAGGGAAGGGTAACCCTCGGGGGTCCTTCTTATTGTCCATGACCTTGGACAGCCTCATTAAAGAAAGGATTGCCAAGGAAGCCTGCTAGACCTGTTGCAGAAGTAAGATCGGTTGAGCCCAATACACCCCAAATCTGCAAACCTGCTGTCCAGCTTCCAATGGAGATCTGACCCTACACCTCTTCAGTATTGTATTTTTGAGCAGGGAAACTGGGAGACACCTACCCCATGGACTCTGAAGTCTACTTCTTTTTTGCAGAAGATAGTCTTATTTATATTGATACGAAATCATTTTGCATTCTTAGATCCGACACTGGTAGGTGCTTTATTTCAGTGAGTTATGAAGGCAAACAAAAAGGAGACCAAGTGTTCTACATGAGCTTGTCTTACCACAGCGGAAGCATTTGGAAACAAAGTGGAGCCGGCACACCCTACAAGCCAAGGCCGGGAAACTGTTTTGCTTTGGCTGGATGATGGAGAACCTTCAACTGCGGAGACTGTGCTTTCCTTTTATGAACAAGCATTAACGAAGGAAAAGATGCTTCTTAGCACTGAATAATTTAAACACACTTCCAAAAGCAGAGGTTAACAGTATGAGTGGTTTCCTGAGTTAGGTTTTCGAGTATCACCTTCTCCTGAAATGTCACTGATGGGTACCCTATCCTCCTACTTATGTCACAGTTTTCTATAAACTGATCCTCTGTTTTACTTAAGTAAATTGAATCTCATCCTAAAATAGTATTTGGAAATCATGAGTCTGATGCACCAGTTATATGTTTTCACAAATTATAAAACACCTACCATTCATCTCATGTCTTTTATTTATATGTCATGCTGAGATGGTGAATCTGTTTATATGGAACTTATGCCTTCTGCATTTAAAATCATTTCAGCTTTGGGGAAAAAATAAAATGACATCGTCACCATCTTTGTAGCAGTCCTATTAAGTCCAGCCCCTTCATTTCTCCCCTCCCCTGCCCTTGTCATCCTCTCTACCCTCTCCAGATTCTGTAACTTTCTAAGCCTGCAGGGATTGACATAATAAAAGATCTTGGGTATTTTAAGGATTTGAAGTGCAATGAAAGGAAATTACTGACACACTGAATCGCCTTTTAATGGGAGATGGTGATATCGATCTGGTAATGTTTCCTGCGGTCCTAGTTGTAATAACTGTATAATATCATACACTTTATCAAAATAATTTAAAAGCTGGCAAATGAAGTTGTTATGGAACCTCTGTGTAAAATGAAATGAAAGTCACAGGGTCTAGAAGTTGGTGAAGGAAGAAGAACATAGTCTGTTCCTACAGGGCTAACTTAGGGGAGAAGTATAAAGTTCTGTAGCCAGAATAAATTTCTGAAAATCTAGTTCATGTTGACAAGGGTCTCTGAGTCTCTGGGCCCCTGTTATTCTATAGAGAGTAAAAAATGATGCTCTCATCCCCTCATTTGTTTTAACCGTTGTTATTCTTCCTCACTGATGTAAGTTAGTATGCAAAGTTGCTTGATTTGTGGAATATGATTGTGTTTATTAGAACATTTCTGGTATAATAAACTGACTTTATGAGAGGCCTGCTATCAGCAGGTCTCAAGTTTAGTGCATAGCTCAATGCATTGGTTTTTATAGCCTGTAATGAAATGTCTGCTGTTATCAAAAATTTAATGAAAATTATGATGGTATTTCTCAGCTTTCTTATTAAAAATCAGGTCTCAACATTTCTAAGCCTCTTTATTACTTTAATCAGTTTGCACTCCCATTATTATCTTTCTCGAGCACTAAGATTCTTGGAGTTTCACATTTTCATCGGCGCTGTTTTGTCACTGTTTCCTTCACACGCGTAATCTGGAACGTGATTATAGAGGAAAGGTGGGGCATAAGTAAGGGAGATTTCGCTTTCTTTATTTTAGAAAATAGGCACACGTTGGGGAAAAAGCACTTTCCTGTTATTTCCTTTACTCTCACATTACTACCACTCTTCATGTCCGACACTGGGTGTTTGGGTTTCCCACACAGCAGCCATCTCTGCAACACCAAATGTGTGTCCTACAACTCAACTCAGTGCTGACATTGCCTGGAGGTGGCATTGCTTTCTTTGCAGGAAGGATTCAGTTTCACAAAACTATCTCAACTTAAGGCACCAATGGCACATCTCAGGTTGTCTTCTGATGGAAAGAAAGTGAAAGTGAAAGTTGCTCAGTCGTATCTGGCTCTTTGTGACCCCATGGATTATAGTCTGTGGAATTCTCCAGGCCATAATACTGGAGTGGGTAGACTTTCCCTTCTCCAGGGGATCTTCCCAACCCAGGGATCAGACCCAGGTCTCCCGCATTGCGGCGGATTCTATACTAGCTGAGTCACAAGGGAAGCGTGTCTTCTGATGGACTGGGTTGTAAATCTGGGTTCCTGTGACCCTCTCCTAGAGTTCCATAATTTGCTAGAACAGCTCACATAAGTTGGGGGGACACTTACATCTGATAGTTTATTATATAATCAAGGATACAGATGAACAGCAAGATGGAAGAAGTACCCAGGCTTCCATCTCCCCTCTGGGAACACCACTCTCCCAGCACCTCCACATGTTCCAGTCTGGAAGCTTCTTGAAACCCATTCTTTGGGTATTTTCATGGAGGCTTCATCATGTGTCCATGCTCAGTCATTAACTCAGTCTCCTGTCTGCAAAGGATGAAGATGGGGTGGAAAGTCCCAGGCTTCTAATCGTAGCTTAGTTTTGATAATTTCAAGCTTCTAATCACTCCTTAGTCTTTTTTTTTGGTGAAGCTATGCAGGAGCTATATAGGAATTCACCAAGGGTCACCTAATTTGAATAAAAGGTACCACCATTGATCAGGAAATTTCAAGAGATTCAGGAGCTCTTTGTCAGAAACCAGTCAAAGACCAAAGATCAGAACAGAATGATGCTCCTAGTGCTGTTAACACTTAGGAAACTAGAAGCTTGTTAGGAACTCTGTGCCAGGAACTGTGGGCAGAGACCTGTGTGTGTGTGTGTGTGTGTGTGTGTGTGTGTGTGTCTGTGTGTGTGTGTGAATCTCCAATACTTTAGCCACCTGATTCAAAGAGCTGACTCATTGGAAAAGACCCTGATGCTGGGAAAGATTGAAGGCAGGAGGAGAAGAGGGCTACAGAGGATGAAATGGTTGGAGGGAATCATTGAATCAATAGACATGAGTTTGAACAAGCTCTGGGAGATAGTGAGGGACAGGGAAACCTGGCATGCTGCAGTCCATGAGGTTGCAAAGAGTCGGATACGACTTAGGGACTGAACAACAGAGACATATATATAACATGTATATACGTATACACATAAGTATTATATATATAACATGTATATATGTATATATGTTATATACATAATACTTATGTGTATTTTTCCATTATTCCACAAAGTAAATCCTTTTTGTAACTATATTTGTAATACTGCACATTTTCTTGATTTGCTCTTCAATTAAAAATATCTGATTACTTGAAGGGTCACTAATGTTTAATTCAGAATTATTGATAAGAAAAGTGTTTTCTAAAACATTAAATAATATTGCAGTTGATTACAATTACATATTGCAAATTTTGATTTAAATTTAAAGTCCCAGAGTTTTGAGCACTAATTTGTTTTATTATTCAAATCTCATTTCTGTGAATGTGATATGCCAAGTTATAAAGCATTTTTAAATAATTAAATTGTATAGGACTTGTCTTCTAGAAAATATTTTGGCCAAAGGTTTTTATATACTTTTAAATCTCTAAAAATGTTTTATACTTATGTTATTTCATTGTATTTCTGTGCTTCCATTATTAGTTTAGGGACAAAACTATAGTATTTTGACCTTGCTATCATCTTCAGTTCAGTTCGGTTCAGTCTCTCAGTCGTATCTGACTCTTTTGCGACCCCATGAATCGCAGCACGCCAGGCCTCCCTGTCCATCACCATTTCCCGGAGTTGTCAGACTCACGTCCATCGAGTCCATGATGCCATCCAGCCATCTCATCCTCGGTTGTCCCCTTCTCCTCCTGCCCCCAATCCCTCCCAGCGTCAGTGTCTTTTCCAATGAGTCAACTCTTCACATGAGGTGGCCAAAGTACTGGAGTTTCAGCTTTAGCATCATTCCTTCCAAAGAAATCCCAGGGCTGATCTCCTTCAGAAAGCACTGGTTGAGTCTCCTTGCAGTCCAAGGGACCCTCAAGAGTCTTCTCCAGCACCACAGTTCAAAAGCATCAATTCTTCAGCGCTCAGCCTTCTTCACAGTCCAACTCTCACACTCTCATTTTACCCATTTTTATAAACCCAGAGGAAAATAGCACACTGAATTCCTGACCTTTCCTGTGACTCTGTAGGCACTCACATTTGTCTAGGCTTTCCTATATGTTTATTTTTCTGTGTTATTTGCTTTTATGAATGTTAATATAAAGAGCTTTACACAGCTGTTGGAAACCCGTAGATCCATATGAAAGAATGACGACTTTGTAAATGGACATTAGGAGACATTTTTCATAAAAAGATCTATTTGCACACATACATGATGGTCACTTCTGCATTTTAATAATGCGTATCAGATGTTTGATGCAGTATAAATCAGCATGGCAACAATAACCAGGGACTTCTGCTGCAAGATGAACTCTGCAGGCTAAGCCTTGACTCTCCTGTCTTCCCTGGCATCATAGCCAAAGCCTTCTTCACCCTGCCCTCCCTCCCTTAGAGGCACTGCAGCCCGGCCAGCCCCTGCTCTCCTCGTCTCGCGCGGAATTAGGGACACAGCCTCTGCAGGATTCCTCTTTTTCCTTTCTTCCTGGTTGTCCATCCCTGTTGCTAGAGGAACTTCTCCCTTTCGGCTGCTTTCAGCATTTAACCCCCCCCCCCTTTGGGGCTTCCCTGGAGGCTCAGA
>SJYV01005008.1:660021-673567 GCA_006410875.1 Neotragus pygmaeus | reverse complement strand
ACACCATAGTCAATCCAAACTCCAGTGCCTGGGTTCCCCAAGCTGCCATGATTGGTCTCAGCTTCTGTACTCCTCCTAGTTTCTCTGTAAATGCCGAGAGGCCCTCTGTAAGTCTCTGGTTCTACTGATGGCAAACACACCAAGCTTGTTCTCATTTCCAAGACATCAATTGTGGCTCCCCTCCCCCAGCCTTTCTGGACTATTTCCTAAGTCATCTTAATTTTACCAAAACTTGTCTACCTTTTAAAGTCCATCTCCATTCTTACTGTCACCATGTACTCAAATCACTGCTTTTCCTAACTTGGTAGACAGACATGAGTCTCTATCACTGATGAACGCTTCCAAGGCAGTCCCTTGGTTAGGACTCAGTGTTCTTACTGCAGGGCTCCCAGCTTCCATGGTCTAGTCGGAGAGCTAAAATACCATAAGCCACCGCCCGGCACAACCGACCAACCAACCAACCAAATGAACAAAAAACTTACTGACATATACACACTGCTATGTATAAAAAAGGTAACTAATAACTTACTGTATATCAATACTCTATAATGATCTATATGGGAAAATACTCTAAAGAAGAGTGCATATAGGTGTAAATGATTCACTTTACTGTCCAGCAGAAACCAACACACACTGTAAATCAACTATACTCAACAAATAATCAAGAAAATAAATTTAAAAATAGATATAGAGTCATTAAAAAATAAACTACCAATCGAATGATTACTTTTCAGGAGCGCATGCACTTTGAAAAATAAGGAGCACCTTTTAAGTGTCCATTTTGATGATAATGATTCCCAAATTTGAGACTTATTTACATTTATGCATATTAATTCAATCTTTTATTTCCAATAATTCAAGTTTTCCAGCAACTTTCCTAAGCTATAAAATGAAATGTCTCATCTTTAGAATATTTTCACCATTAAAATTAGAGTCAAATTTGTGTACATAGTTTATCATATAGTTATTATATATATGTGATACATGTAGGGTAAAATTTTTTGAAAGGACCTGATACTTCAAAAAGTTGCCTTAAAGCTCAACATTCAGAAAATGAAGATCATGGCATCCAGTCCTATCAATTCAGGGAAAATAGATGGGGAAACAGTAGAAACAGTGGTAGACTTTATTTGGGGGGCGGTGCTCAAAAATCATTGCAGATGGTGACTGTAGCCATGAAATTAAAAGACATTTACTCCTTGGAAGGAAAGATATGACCAACCTAGACAGTGTATTATAAAGCAGAGACGTTACTTTGTCAACAAAGGTCTGCCTAGTCAAGACTATGGTTTTTCCAGTGGTCATGTATGGACGTGAGAGTTGGACTATAAAGAAAGCTGAACACAGAAGAACTGATGCTTTTGAACTGTGGTGTTGGAGAAGACTCTTGAGAGTCCCTTGGGCTTCAAGGAGATCCAACCAGTGCATCCTAAAGGAAATCCGTCCTGAATATTCATTAGAAGGACTGATGTTGAAGCTGAAACTCTAGTACTTTGGCCACCTGATGCAAAGAACTGACTCATTTGAAAAGATCCTGATGATGGGAAAGATTGAAGGTGGGAGGAGAAGGGGACAACAGAGGATGAGCTGGTTGGATGTCATCACTGACTCAATGGACTTGAGTTTGAGTGAACTCCGGGAGTTGGTGATGGACAGGGAGGCCTGGGGTGCTGCAGTCCATGGGGTCTCAAATTCGAATAGGACTGAGCAACTGAACTGAACTGATACCTCACTACATCAAGTTTTGAATGTGAAGAGGAGGCTGCTTGGCTGTCATGATGGAACATTTTTATCTGCTAAATTGAAGATCTCTGTGCTTGAATCTGCATGGACAACTAGACCTGAATTAAAATGTCTTTAGCTCAAACTGTTTAACAAAATAGTCTAGCAATGCATTTTTAAATAAATAGTCACAAAATTGTGAGATCATAAAATGATAGAGCTAAAAATGACTTTAAAATCAATTTTAACCAGAATTTTGACATATTCAGGACCACAAATAAGCCTTTTACTCTGGTCTGTGTGGTATATTAGATTATTGTTGAAAATATTCACTCCATTCTCTGTCCCCTTGGGAGAACTATATTTTCTCACTCTGGAATCTTGGACTGACCATTCACTTGACTTGTCCTCAAGGTTGGTAGAATCTGCTGCCTGTGCCTTGGTAACTTGCTGCCTTCAGCCAGTGGAATATTAACACTCATAACATGAAGAGAGGTTTGATAGGTGTCTTGTGCTTTGGCTTTGCCATGAGAAGAACTTCCACCCCTCTCCTCCCCGCCACAGATAGCTTGGTGCCTGAATGTAAGGGTGCGGAGCAGACCAGCTCCACCTGCAGTGAGGAATCAAGTTCAGCTGGCCCATGGTTTGAAGCAGAGATGCTGACCTGCTGAGATCAGAGCTGGCTTGGGGATCTATGGGCATGAGGATGAAATGTTTATAATTGATCGTATTCCATTGATTTTGGTGTATTTGTTATATAGCATAATTGTGACGTTATTTAATTGATGTAGACTCATAGGACAACCATATTTGCTTTTAAGTCATTTCTGTTTCTGGCAAAATCTTTCCTAACTAACTCATTTTCTGAGTTCCTTTCTGGGCTCACAGACGCTCTCCTCCCACTCTGATAAAACAGTCTGACTGATGCTTGTGACTCACTGATCATAGGCAGCTGGTAGCTTCTTCTTCCAGGTGCCCACATGCTTCTGCTCAAATCAGTCATTAGGTGCTTCCAGTAATAAGTTTTGGTTGTGGTTTTTCCTGTGGTCATGTATGGATGTGGGAGTTGGACTGTGAAGAAAGCTGAGTGCTGAAGAATTGATGCTTTTGAACTGTGGTGTTGGAGAAGACTCTTGAGAGTCCGTTGGACTGCAAGGAGATCCAATCAGTCCATTCTAAAGGAGATCAACCCTGGGATTTCTTTGGAAGGAATGATGCTAAAACTGAAGCTCCAGTACTTTGGCCACCTCATGCGAAGAGTTGACTCGTTGGAAAAGACACTGATGCTGGGAAGGATTGGGGGCAGGAGGAGAAAGGGACGACAGAGGATGAGATGGCTGGATGGCATCACAGACTCGATCGACATGAGTCTGAGTGAACTCCAGGAGATGGTGATGAACAGGGAGGCCTGGCGTGCTGCGATTCATGGGGTCACAAAAGAGTCGGACACGACTGAGCGACTGAACTGAACAGAACTGAACTGTGCTCAAACTTGCTGATACCAGTTGTAGTGAAATACATTTGTGTAAAGATAGTTGTTTCTTTCCATATTAAATACTGGGGGAAAGCTAGTTTCCAAAAAGTTTCTGTCAAATAAGGCAAGTGAGGTAACTGTATAAGAATGGGAAACAATTTTAAGCTCTTGAAGATTGCTTTGAAAGTATCCCTAACGTATTACTTTACTTAAAGAATGTTGTTGTTTAGTCCCAAAGTTGTATCCAACTGTTTTGTGACCCCAAGAACTGTAGCCTACCAGATTTCTCTGTCCATGGGATTTCCCAGGAAAGAATACTGGAATGGGTTGCCATTTACTTCTCCAGGGGATCTTCCTGACCCAGGGGTCAAACCCAGATCTCCTGCTTCTGCCTAACTAGAAATCATAGACAACAACTTGTGTGATTCATTCATATAAAACAGAGCTGAGAGAAGACTTGGTCTTCTCTAATGATGGATAAAGGAAACTTTGCCAACAAAGGTCCATCTAGTCAAGGCTATGGTTTTTCCAGTAGTCATGTATGGATGTGAGAGTTGGACTGTAAAGAAAGCTGAGCACAGAAGAATTGATGCTTTTGAACTGTGGTGTTGAAGAAGACTCTTGAGAGTCCCTTGGACTGCAGGGAGATCCAACCAATCCATTCTAAAGGAAATCAGTCCTGAATATTCATTAGAAGAACTGATGTTGAAGCTGAAACTCCAGTAGTTTGGCCACCTGATGCGCAGAGCTGACTCATATGAAATTCAGATCCTGATGCTGGGAAAGATTGAAGGCAGAGCAGAAGGGGATGACAGAGGATGAGATGGTTGGATGGCATCACCGACTCAATGGACATGGGTTTGGGTAAACTCCAGGAGTTGGTGATGGACAGGGAGGCCTGGCGTGCTGTGGTCCATGGAGTTGCAAAGAGTCGGGCATAACTGAGTGACTGAACTGAAAGGAACTTATATCCATGTATTTTATGTTAAAATTATGTGTTTAAGACATGATTTCCTATTTTACTCACCTATCACCTTTTTTGATCCATTGATACAACTATTGGATTAAAAAGAAGCTTTGTTAGGAATATTGAATTGGAGTTTGCTCCCTTGTAGAAAATTTTTGGGAAATTTGTGAGGTTTTCACTATTGGAATAAACATTTCTTCCAGTTTGTTCTTTATTATAGTATTTCTCCTTGTAAATAAGCATTTATTTGGATGCTCCACACATTTAGAATTTGCTGGGGCTCTTTGGATTTTCAGTGTACAATTTTAAAAGGGTCAAATTTTTGGACTTATTAAATCTAGAAGTAATTTTAGAGAATATATACTAATAGAAACTGGAAGCTGAGTTGGGTGAATGATTATATATATGTATATAAATATTTTACATATGTATTCTTTATGAAGTACATATAGATATACCCATATATATACTTCATAAATTTATAGTGTGTATATATATCTATATATTATGTCCCTATATAAGGAAGTCATAAGCACGTATCAAAGTAAATGGATGAATAAAGACAGGTTGTGATTCAACTCTTTAGGTCTGAATCCTGTTTGTACAAAGTTAATCTGCATCACGCAGTGATTCATGTTAGGTCCCCTTGCCATGAGTGCCAATTAGAAAAGATATGTGATTGAGTAAGGGACATTTTTCTGAAGACCAGCCCATCCCAAGAGACATTCTGTCTCAAGGATGATAAATACAGTGTTGGTTGATTTTGTGGCCAGTTAATGTTTTCATCATGGGTGGCTTCCTGCCCTTTGTGCAGGACACTACTGGATTCCAAGGACCACAAGAACATCAGGAGAAGAGGTAAGGGAAACAAAAGCTCTGCATTAGGAAATGTCTCTCCCACGAGGATGAATTCTAGTCTGAGCAGTACAGAGATGGGTCCAAAGAAAAGTGGTATCATTTATAGTCACACTACGATACATTTTATGGCAGAGTTTTAAAGCTTTTTATACTGTCCATAAGATGATCTNTATATATATATGTATATATATATACACAGGGGTATATATATATATATATATATATACAGGGGTGTATATATATATACATATATATATACAGGGGTGTATATATATATATGTATATATATATATATATACAGGGGTGTATATATATATATGTATATATATATATATATACAGGGGTATATATATATGTATATATATATATACAGGGGTATATATATGTATATACAGGGATATATATATATTCATGTGCTTCCACAACAGCATGAGATAAAGCTAGCTGCTCTGCTGACTGTGGAAGAAGGGGCTTCAGACTCTTGACTTTTTTCTTTTATTCAGTAATTCTGATTCTCAGATGCACAGTGAAATCACCTTGGATGTTTGGAACACCCAGGTCCCGCTCCAGAATGACAGGGTCTCTGGGGTGGTACCCAGGCCTGAGGTCCCCGTGTATAGCAGGGTGGAGGGCCGCCATCTTACCAGGTTTTCACCAGGGTCTGGTTGGTTAGATGACGGATCACGTGCAGCTGCTCTTGGTAAACTGGAGGGAATGGATGGGAGGAGTAGGTGAAGGAAGTCACTGAGGGATTTCTTCCCGGTTCAGTGGTCACGGCCAAACACACAGTGTCTAAATATAGTTGAAATCATTTGTCCATGTCTAGACCCACATTCTTTTTTTTTTTTTTTCTTTTTGAGGTATGGTTGATTTACAATGTTACATAAATCTCAGATGTACAACATAGTGATTCTCAATTTTTAAAGGTTATGCTCTGTTTATGGTTATTATAAAATATGGCTATATTCCCTGTGATGTAAAATATACCCTTATAGCTTACTTATTTTATGCTAGTAGTTTGTACCTCATAATCCCCAATTCCTGTCTTTCCCTTTCACTCTTCCCTCTCCCTGCTGGTAACCACTAGTTGTTCTCTACATCAGTTGGCCTATTTTCTTTTTTGTTATATTCATTTTGTTGTTTAGTTACTACGTCCTGTTTGACTCTTTGGCAACCCCATGGACTGTAGCCCACCAGGCTCCTCTGTTCATGGGATTTCCCAGGGAAGAATACTGGAGTGGGCTGCCATTTCCTTCTCCAGGGGATCTTCCTCACCCAGAGATCGAACCGGCATCTCTTATGTCTCCTGCATTGTCAGGCAAGTTCTTTATCATGCAGGCCACCTGGAAAGCCCATTATATTCATTAGTCTGTTACATTTGTTTGATTCTAAGTATAAGTGATATCATACAATGTTTGTCTCCCTTGGGCTTGGAGGGTATTATGCTTATTGAAATAAGACAGATTCAGACCCGCATTCTCAACAGTTTCTCTGGATTAAAAGCTCAGAAATTCACCTCTGATTCCTACAGTCTCTGGGAAGCATTACAGAATTGTGGCTCAGAGCACATGATCAAGGTCACAGGCTTTGAAGTTGGAAAGAACAGGATTCACATCTTGAATTTACACTTACCATTCATATCCTGGATTTCACACTTACCAAGTGTGGGTCTGGAGCAGCTACTTTCAGTTTGTGTGGCTTTGCTCCCCCTCTGGAAAAATGGTAGAATAAATGCATGTAGCATTATAAGGTTTAATGTTTAAAACAGACTGCACAAAGAGGGAGCCCTTCATTCTATCGGCTGTGGAGAGAAGCTCACTAGACATTGAATTTCAGGGCTTTTGTGTGTCTAATATGAGGGTTAACCAGAGATCCTGGGCTCTGAGTGCCAGTCCCAGCAGTAGTGATGCTGGATGTGTGCATGCCTGCATGCTCAGTCGATTCAGTCTTTGCAACCCCCTGGACTGTAGCCCACCAGGCTTACCTGTCCATGGGATTTTCCAGGCAAGAATATTTGCATAAGAAACTCAGAGGTGTGAGTTGCCCTTTCCTCCTCCAGGATACCTTCCCATCCAAGGGATAGAATCCCTGTCTTCTGCACTGGCAGGCAGATTCTTTACCATTGGACCACCTGGGAAGCCAGTGACGCTGGCTACCACCCTCTAACTGATGATCTGAGAGTGGAAAGCAAGTTCAGGAAGCTGCTAGTGACCAACTGCATGTCGGGTCCAAGTTGCCATGGCATGTCTGTTTCACGGGTTTTTGACAATCGGTGGAATAAATGGATGATATATTTCATAAGTGTTTTGAAGTCCAGAATGAAATGGAACTGAGCTAGGGTTAGCCTTTTCCACCTCACAACCGACCTCCCTATTTCCCAGGATGGGGCGTGAAGGATGACTCCATTGTACTTGCTGCCTGAAATCATAGCAGATCCTATGCCTTAGCACTCTCCAGGCTTCGAACCTGAAAAAAACAGACTGACCCCTTTTCTGTATTTGAATCTGCCTCCTGTGTTATTAAGACCACTCAGTGACCTAGAGCAGTGAGTATGAAGTGATCCTTAGATTTCATTTTAGTATTAAAAACCTCTGAAGGTATCAACATTATCCATGCTTCAAATAGGCAACAGCATACGAGTTTGAATTTTAGTTTTCTTGCTTTTGCCTTGTCCCCTAGAAACAAGCAAAGTCTGAAAGGAGAAAGAGGAGCAGCCCCAGAAGTAGATGGGTCACAGCGCTGGAATATTGTAGTTGACCGGGTTTAGTCATCATTGGTAAAGTCCTTCTCCTTCATGATTCCTCGATTTCTTATCCTGCTCCAGCCAGATACAAGGTCTTGCATTTTCTGAATTCTCATATTTCAGTCACTTTTTAAGCACTAGTTTTCTGTTATTAGAATTATTTATGTACAGATTTCTACAAGCTTCTTAAAGGGAGGGACTTATGTTAGCTATTTTCGTATCTCCCTTAACGTCTCAACCTTTTTACAAAGTAGGTACTCAATGTCCATCAAGTGAATGGATACATGTTCTGGGCACAATTACAAGAAGTTAATCTGTGCTATCAAGACTCACCATTGTAATCCTGATGTCTGAATGACAGCTGTCATTTACTTTTCAGACCATTTAATTGCAATACTGATGTCCGGACCTTCTAGAGTCCTTTTAAGAATTTTTCAGTACCTTAATTTTGATGTCCTTCCTCCAGACAAAAACCTGTGGCCGGAAGCAAGGAAGAGCTTCCACTGTTAATATTTTTCCTCCAAATCTGCAACTATTATGTAAGCATACATTTGCAAACTTACTGTTTTCTTTATTCTTCTGGTGTCTGAGTGTAGTTATCATTTAGAATTCTCCCACCTGCTTCAAGATGTCAAAGGTGGGGGAGGGATTGCTCTTGAGAGCTCATCAATTCTGCTTCACTGGACACTGGGAAGACACAAGATGTAAATTCTCTTTTGAAATTTTAAATTGCTTGCAATATGTGGCAGTTCTGGCTTTATTTGAATATGTTGGAATGATTGGGATGGCAGTCATTTCAGTGAGAAATTCTGTCCAGTAGAAGCTGGACATTAAAAAAGCCAGCATTTGCCTGCCTGATGCTAAGCCTTTTGGGAAGAATAAGCTTGTTTCTGTGTGCACAGCAAGGAAACGGGGGTGGGGAAGACATCTAGGATGAGACAAGTGGTGACTGACAGCCCAGCTGGTGGAGATGGGTAATTGGAAATTCATGGCACATAAATCTCCCAGTACTTATCTTGAAGCCCGGGAAGAGAGGAGATCTGAGCAGGGGAACATTTAACTCTTTCAAAGGGCACTAATAATGTAGCAGATCTTTAAGTTCTTCATTTTAAATTTAATTAAAGTACGGTTTTCTGTCTTGGAGAGATAAATGCATTCTGCTTAAAGAAATGATTCTGTGCATAGTAAATGGAAACGTGCAGAACTGTGGAAGAAAAAGTTCTTCATGTGTTAGTTTACTTTGAAGGTGTGTTTTCCCATGGGTCCCATTCCTTTCAAGAGCAGTTGTTTCCCTCTCTCTTGTTGGGTTTCTGGTTTCTCTGTGTACGGTGATGTCTCCTTTATACATCTTAACTTCTAATTTCCAAACTAGTGTTTTGTAGAATGAGGTGATAGATAGTAGATGATTAACAAGTAATTTGAATTAAAAATTAAAACTGCTAGCATAAGTGGAAGGGACGTTCATCATACTTATTGAAGTTTCACGTTTTCTCTGATGATCTGAATTTGGTTCAACATCTTTGTTCTGGACAACTACCCTTGCATTATTTTGCTGTGATAATCCATTGTACTATTAAAGATAATCACTAAGTTCCCTTTTAATTTTTATCTCTAAGTCAGGCAACTCCGTGCAGACTAAATAGCTAAAGATTTTCATCCCAACAAATTATTGAACTTGTCAGGGGATGAGTGAGATTGGGAAACTTAGGATGTCCAGTTTGAACCTGAACCTGATCAGTGGAATTTCCTGGTGCCTTTGCATGATTGGGATGGGTTTCTTGGGAACGGATCTATTTTATCAGCTGGGCTTTGCCCATGTCTGCCTCATTTGTACTGAACTTCAGACACTTATCTAATCTTAGTGCCTTGTATGCTCAAAGATATGTGGCCACATTTGGGTTATTTCTGGTTGGCCAAATGTTGTGTGTGTTGCCATACCAGAGTTCCTGCTGGTGAAGAGTTATGCCATAGGGGGCCAGCTCTCTATGGCTTCAGGACTTTCATGAGCCTGATGCCCTGACATCTGAAAAGGGAACAGATATTGAAGAGGTATGCTGGGCACAGACATGAGAGTTGTTGCAATGGTGGGGCATAGGATGTATTAGGGTGGGGCATAGGGCTTCCCTGCTGACTCAGTCAGTGAAGAATCCACCTGTAAGGCAGGAGACACGTGTTCAATCCTTGGGTTGGGAAGATCCCCTGCAGAAGGGAATGGCAACCCACTCCAGTATTCTTGTTGGGGAAAATCCCACGAACAGAGGAGCCTAGGAGGTTACAGTCCATGAGGTCACAAAGAGTCAGACATGACTGAGCAACTAAGCTCCTATAGGGTGTATTAATTAATCTGAGGAAATACACTGAGCTTTTAAGTTCTGAGCCCTTGTGTTAGGCAACCTTCAACATACCTAAGAAGGACAAGGCATGATCCCTTGATGATGTGAAGCCGTGAAACCCAAGTGGACATTTGAACTCTTCCAGGAACCAACCAAGTTACCTGGGTTGGACTAGATCTGTAAGGTGAGATGAAAGAGTTGGACTGATAATCAAGTAGAGTAGGAGGAAACATGCCATAAACTTTCTTCCTCTGTTCCAAGGCCATTAAGGCTACTTTGCAGTTCTGACGTGTGAAGGATGCCCTCTCACATGATGCTCCTTGCTGTGCATAGAGGAGGAAGATGAGAAATACATGTGGGTTGACTGATTCGTGTGAGCCAGGTGATGGCAGAGGGGTGGCTCCCAGGGAAGGGGTGAAGACTTAGGTTTGACAATCACAGCAGGAAACTTTTAGTAGAAGAGATTATCAAGCTTTTAAAACCATGTTTCATGCCTTAAAAAGCACTGTAATTAATATATGTCTCTTCAGTGAAGGACACAAAAAGCCATATCTTCATTTAAACAACATCAGCAGCACCCTGTCAGCACGACCAGTATAGGCTTTATAAGGACAGGTTTCTGAGTTCACTGGTAGGTTAAGTTCACAGCTGTCATCCTTGCGGTTTTCTTGTGAATTGCAAAACCTTTAATGGCCCTCCGTACCTGCAGAAAGAAGTTCAGCTCTCTCTAGCCTTCACCTTTCAACCTTCACAAACTGCCGTGAACCTATCTTTTTACTCTTCATCCAGTACAGAGTGCCCAAGGATAACGATTCAAAATGAGTACGTTTGCTGTTGAAGAATGTGCATTCTAGCAAGCGGGGGAAGACATAGAACAATTAAGTGCTTCCGTGCCATAAGAGTAATCTTTGCAGGATGGAGACGTCATTCATAGACATGTCATGCATCCCCAGGCCACTGTTCTTTCCCACATCGTATTTCCTGGGCCCAGAATGTTGTTTCTAGCAGGTCTGGTGGCAAAATCCAGTTTTCAGTCAAGGTTATGGTTGAAGGCCACTTTTTAGAAATTTTCATGGACTTTTCCCATTGGGGTTCGGGTGGCAGTTTGGGATATACTTATTGTGTCTCTGGGTCTCCCCCACTGCACCATGGGGCCTTCAAAGGCAAGGGCTTTGTTGAGTTCACTTTGGTGAAGAGTAGGAACTTAATAAAAATTTACAGGCATGCAGGCCCACCATGATGGTGGGCCTTTGTCATCGTGTCCCCACTGTCCATGATGTGTTTGGCCCAGATCTCTGAACTGATGACTCAGTCTCAGAGGCCTCTCCTGACTTTTTAGAGGCCCTCTTCTCTAAAACAGACCCTTCCTTTCATCCAGGTTTCTCTTTATCACTTTGTCAAGGTGTGTTGTCTTTGTAGCAGGCATCACTCTGTGAAATTATTTTGCAATTGCTTTTTTATAATTGAAGAATAGTTGATGTGTTAGCTTCAGGTATGTGGCAAAGTGATTGTGTACACACACACACACACACACACACACACACACATATGTATATGTTGTCAGTCACCAAGTCGTGTCTGACTTTTTGACCCTATGGACTGCAGCATACCAGGCTTCCTTGTCCTTCACCACCTCCCGAGTTTGCTCACGGTCATATCCACTGAGTCGGTGATGCTATCTAGCCATCATTTTCAGATTATTTTCCATTACAGGTTGTTATAAGTTATAGAGCAGATTTCCCTGCGCTGTATAGTAGGTCCTTGTCCTTGATTGCTTACGTCTGTTGCTCCTAACTGAAGCTAAGAGTGAGGATGTGGTGTGTCTTATTCACTGCTGGATCACCCTCACCTCGAACAGTGTCGAGAGCCTTCATCATGTATTTGTCTAAACCACGAAGGGCATTTGGTTCCCATTTTACTTAGTTTGCATTTTTGGTCCAAATACATTTTTATTATTTAACAACAAGCTTGTGACAGATTTTCACAGTGTTTTCCTCTTTTGCTGGGCTGGCTGGAATTTTCTGGTACTTTGAAGATAAACACGGCAGGATGGCATGTTATCCCTGACCACATTTGGCTCTAGGATGCTGACTTTTCAGGGCTTGTCTTCAGCAGGTGCTGCACAGACATTCATGGGGTCCTGGATCCTCCACTCGTGTGCTTTTGGGGCCTGGCTTCCCAGGGTCAGGGTTTGGTCTGATTTCTTTTGTCTTTTTCAGCTGTCTCCATCAAGTCAGCTGCCCACCCTGATATATGAGTTACATTCGTGAGAAAAGAAAGTGAAAGTGAAGTCACTCAGTCGTGTCCAACTCTTTGCGACCCCATGGACTGTAGCCCACCAGNGATTTCTTTTGTCTTTTTCAGCTGTCTCCATCAAGTCAGCTGCCCACCCTGATATATGAGTTACATTCGTGAGAAAAGAAAGTGAAAGTGAAGTCACTCAGTCGTGTCCAACTCTTTGCGACCCCATGGACTGTAGCCCACCAGGCTCCTCCGTCTATGGGATTTTCCAGACAAGAGTACTGGCGTGGGTTGCCATTTTCTTCTCCAGGGGATCGTCCCCACCCAGGGATTGAAACTGGGTCTCCCACATTGTAGGCAGATGCTTTACTGTCAGGACAGTGGTAATTTTTTTTTCTTCTTTCTTTAAATACTGTCCCAAAGGAAAATAAGTTCATGGAGTTGAAGGAAGAGGAGAGGATGGCAAAGGAGAGAGCGCCATGGGGGATAAACCTGTGACCAGGAAATCCTGGGGTTCCAGCCACTCGAGTGTCCTGTATGCATGGAGCCTCGCCCACTTGGGTTGGAGTGGCTGTGTGCACACCCCTCACCGCCCCACCCCCAACAGAATCTGCTCTTTTCAGTAAGATAAAAGCAGAATAGACAGAGAATGCCCCAGTTCTGGGCCAGCCAGTCACCCTTACCTTAACCACCCTCTTCTTCATAGTCTGAAGCGGGCGGTGGGGTAAGGGTGTGGAACTAGCTTTGCTGGATGGCCAGTCCATCACTCTCTCCAGTGGAGACAGTTATATCTACTGTTCTCAGCCTTGGGACACAGAACAGAAAGTTAAGCTGTTATTATTGTTCCTCTGCTCCAAGTGAGCTTGTAATTTCCTACAGTTATTACAGGGGAGCGTGGGAATCAGAATGATTGAAGTGTCAGATGTCATAACTGGAGTATCTTTATATGCCTTATATTAGGTATGTGCATGTTTTACATTAAGTTACATCCCCCACCTCTTTCTAAAGGGTCCATAGAAGCCTTGAATAATTCAGGGTATAGCCTAACTCTGCAGAAGCTTCTAGAATTCTACTGACATGTCCTAATGAAATGTCAGGGTATTAACTTCTGTAATCACTGCTTTAGGGATGAAGATGTGCACGTGTGTGCACATACCCACATACGTGCATAAATATGCACAGTTGACCCTCTGGCCATCTTGAAAAAT
>SJYV01005008.1:558150-638135 GCA_006410875.1 Neotragus pygmaeus | reverse complement strand
ACTTTGGCCACCTGATGTGAAGAACTGACTCATTTGAAAAGACCCTGATTCTGGGAAATATTGAAGGCAGGAGGAGAAGGGGACGACAGGGGATGAGATGGTTGGATGGCATCACCGAGTCTATGGATATAAGTTTGAGCAGGCTCCGGGAGTTGGTGACGGACAGGGAGGCCTGGTGTGCTGCAGTCCACAGGGTCCCAAAGAGTCAGACAGGACGGAGCGACTGAGCTGACTGAACCGCCTGGTTCAGATGCACGGTCGTCCCCAGTGCCCACGGTGCCCCCATGCCCACGACTGTTCACTGGGCACGACTGGCCGTGCTCACCACCTACCGGGCCCCCTCGGCAATTTTGCAGGACAGGCATGTCTCAGGATGTGCGGACCAGGGCGTGATGAAGACACACACTCCCCGGGGAGAGGAGGGAGGCTGAGTGATCCCTGGCACTGAAACAATTTCTGTTGTGTTGCCATTGTATTTCTTTGGTGAAGGCCGTCTTTCTTTGGCTTGCTTTTCTCTCGGTGTACAGCAGGTAGGCGACAATGTATTTTAGGATTTACTTAGAAATGTCCGTGATGTTGCCTTCGGCAGCAACATTAAAGGGCCTGCTTGTTAAACTGCTAATTTATGGATCTTCTCTAAGTAAATGCAAACAAAGCCCTGCTAATGTACAATGTTCAGTTTTTAATTTCCAGTCCATCTTAGATTATAGGACTAAAAACAATATTTAATCCCTCGTTAACACATGAATAAGCGGAAGCTGTCATTTTCAACCAGACGATAACGGGATTATCTCATGAACTGTCAGTTTATGTGAAAACATTATGTTGCCCAAATTTTCATAAAAATTAGTGGTGGATAATATTCAAGAACAGAGCAATGCAAGGAGGAAAGTCTGTATCCATGGCAATAAATATGCATATTTGTCTGCTCAGGAGATGAAAATCTAATCAAGGGACTATTGATGCACTGGCTTTTTTTTTTTTAAACCAAGACTTTTCATCTAAATTGGGTTTGATATGGAAATTCCTCTCGCTGGAGTCTCCCAGGCCATGAGCACTCGGGGCTCGGGGACGGGGTGCCTGCCGGGTCAGGTGTGGCCACTGGAGACCCGCTCCACCCATGCAGCGAGTGTTAGCGACGGGCCAGCTCAGTGCCCCAGCACCCTCTGCATTGTGTGTGTGTGTGGGGGGGGGGCACACTGGGCCCTCCCTCCTTTTTTTTTTAAGGAAAAACTACATAATCTCCTGCCAGTTAACTCCAAGCGTCTGCAGGGTTAAAATTGCGTCTTTGCTTTTGTTGACAATTACCATAAATCAGAAGACACTCTGCTGAAGCTTAATGAAACATGTATGATTTTAAAGAGAAAAGACGGCGACTTCAGGACACTGCGCATGTGTGTTCCGGTGACTGTCCCGGCCCGTCGCAGCTGTGAGAACACCGCATAGACCACAGGCCAGGGAGCTCCAACACGGTGGGCCGCACAGGGCTGCTGGCCCCTCGACGTGCCTGGCCTTCCCGCACAGGGGCGTCCAGGCCCCTCGGACCCCCGTGCTTGGGCCCCCCTTAGACTTGGGCCTCCAGGGAAGCAGAGCCTTTGCTAGTTCACGCTCATAAACCCGAGCAGGCTGGACAAGAGCTGATGGCTTCAGCCGCAGCCAAGCAACAGACGCAGCCCTCAGCCAGTCTAACAGGATGTTGACATGGATGTTGATGTTAAATTATGACCCGACATGCCCTTCCCATTCACTTTACCCCTGAATCAAGTAGAGCGGTCTCGGGGTGGTCTGGTCATCTGGAGAACACGTGGACATGGACCCCTGAAGGGGTCTCCCTCAGCTCTCCCCACTGGGGCAGGCTGGGGGCTGCAGTCTCCACACTCAGATTATGTGACTCTGACACCCTGTCTATTTTCCTGTCCTGCCCACACACACACCATCAGGACCTCACTTTTCCTGCCCAGGGACATTTCAGTCCCCAGCACGGGTTGGGGGGGCTGTATACTGAGAAGAGAAGAGCGTGACCCCAGGACGGGAGTCTCACAGGTCTCAGCTGAGCCGTGCCCCTCAGTCCCCACCCGGTGCCCGGAGTGCCGCTCCTGTGCAGATGGAGTCGGTCGGTCTCAGTGTTTTCAGGAGACCCTCCTCCCAGAAGTCAGGTTTGGGGGCATCCCCGCGGGCTGCTAGCCTCCTCTGGGGCCCTTGGGGCCCCCACAGCCTCACCTGACTCCTCCTGACATGTCTCCACTGGTGGCCCTGCGCCATGTGCCTCACCCTCCCCTCACCTGCCGCGGGGAGCTGCCGCCGCCACCGTGATCAGAGCCACATCGTGTACATCTGTGCGCATGGTGGGTGAGCTGTGAGCACCGCCCTCAAGTGCTGGGCCAGCAGTCACAGCCCTGTGTCAGCCAGGGCTCCCAAGGGCAACAGAACCACCAGGGTAAAGAGCGACGACTCATGATGAGCAACTGGACGTCCATCCTGAGGCTGCAGTCTGCCGCCTGCAGGCCGGAGGCCCAGGGCAGCTGTGCTGTAAGTCCCGGATCGATCCCGAAGGCCTGGGACCTGGGGGATCCACGGTACAAGTCCCAACCCACGTCTGAGCCAAGACCCCGGGGCACCAGTGTCTGCAGAAGGGAGAACATGGTCTCCATCCAGGCAGCCAGCAAAGTCGCTTTCCTCCACCCCGTTGCTTCTCCTGCAGGGCTTGGGGTTTGGGGGGCAGGGTTTGTATCGCATCTCACACTGAGCTTCCTCCAGGCTGGGTTCTGCTGCCGTGACCTGGAGCGTCGTCCTCATGGATTAAGGGAGACAGTGTCCTGTGACTTCCGGGCTAGTCCTTCCCTGGAGGTGAAGACTCACCATGGCAGGTGTCCCGTCCCTGCTCCTGGTGGGCCAAGCGGATCCGCACCACCCGGGGGCCTGGATGGAGGAGGCGGGGGAGAAGGGGACGCTCCGGTGACTGTGTCTGCCAGCAGGGGCTCGTCTGCAGCTGGGACTGTTTGTGGTGGTGCCAGTGTCGAGTCTGTTCTTTCAAGGGGGTGCATTTACCTAGTACGCATGAGGTGTGTCACATGTGTGCATGTGTGATGTGTGCACATGTGTGTGTGATGTGTGTGCACGTGTACATGTGGTGTGTGGGTGTTTGTGTACACGTGTGTACATGTTTAAGTATGTGTGTGCATGGTGACGTGTGTGCATGTGTAAGCATTGTGCACACGTGTGGTGTTGCCACATGTGTGTGCGTGTGTGTGCATGTGTACATGTGTGAGTGTGCTTGGGTATGCACATGAGTATGTGTGTGTATGCATGTATGGTGTGTGCATTGTGTACCCATGTGGTGTGTGTACATGTGTCTGTGTGTGTGTGTACATGTGTGAGTGCGCTTGGGGATGCACATGTGTATGTGTGTGTGTACATGTGTGGTGTGTGCATGCATTGTGTACCAGTGTGGTGTGTGTACATGTGTGTGTGCATGTGTGTGTGCATGTGTGATATGTGCACGTGTGTGGTGTGTGTGGCGTGTGAGAGGGATCATTTGGCACAGCAAGCACTACAAACACAGTATTAGGATTTAGGCACACTCCTGTGGCCCAGTCCGCCCGAGGCTGCTGCTCCTCGGCTCCTTCTCTGCGGTGCTGAGATATATCTGCGGGACGTTGGCCCAGAAGACAGGCTGCAGCAGAGTCAGTCCTGGAGCCAGGCTGGGAGGGGGTGCAGAATAGTTAGCAAGTGGTCTCCCGCAACAGCAGGGGCCACAGGACTCCCTGGTGAAGTCACGGCACTTGCTTACCAGTTCAGTCTGGTATCAAGACTCCCCATGAAGGAAGCAGGTCTGGCCTCGGGGCGCATGCAGGAGGCAAGTGGGTGAGCACACAGGAGTCAGATCTCGACCCTGACCTTGTAGGAAGCAGCCCCCACGGACGTCTCCCCAGACGAGGACCAGCTTCCTTCCCTGCAGCCGTGGCCAAGGCCCCGTCCTGGGGTGGAGCAGACTGGCCTCGCCTGACCTCCCCTCGTGTGTCAGTCACAGGCCTGAGGGGAGGGTGGCTCCAGGTGCCGAGCTGACCCCGCAGCATCTCGGAGCAGGTAGGCAGGGGTCGAGGGGGGGCAGCAGGAAGAGGCAGGTGGATCCGTCCACACTCTGGTCTTGGGGAGCTCCCAGTGTCCAGGCCTATACTCCCTGTGGTCCAGTCTGTGGGGGCGGGGCTGTGGGACTCAGCCCTCGTGCTGGTGTCAGAATGGAAGGTCCACGGTTGTCGGAAGCGGGTGGAAGGCAGGGGCCTTGGGCTCCAGGTGAGGGGCTGGTGTGTTGGCAACAACAGGGGAGGTGAGAGCTGGATGGGCAGCAGCCCGTCCAGTTGGGTCTGGAGGGGGCGGAGGAACAGGATGCCCGGGGGCATCTCAGGGGCTGGGGGGTGTGGTGCAGGGCTGCCCTGACCCCACCTGGCCAGACGTGCATGTGGTGGGTTCCCCCCAGCACCCCAGGGCTGGACCAGGCTGCCAAGGACTCTCGGGTTCTGTAGAAATCCGGATTGTGAGGTGGTGGGCGGCTGGGTGAGGCGGAGGGGAGATGTGGTGTGAAGCAGGGAAGAATTTAGGAGCTGGAGAGAAGAGGCGGGCAGGCAGCCCTGCGGCCGGAAGGACCTCCCTCTCACTGGGATTCCAGCTCCATCTGAGCCTCCTGTACAAACAAGAATCACAGAGAAGGGCAAGGCTGGGAGCACGTGGCCCTTTCGGGGGGCTCGCTGGGTGCTGGGCACAGGAAAGGGGCAGCGATGCCTCCCACCCTCACCCCCAGCCGCCGTGCCCCCTCCCTGGCCACCAGTGGGGAGCCGGCGGGACGCGGGCCTGGTGGCAGTTTGCTGAGTGCACTTGTCCCATCCTCGAGCCTACGGTCAGCCTGGCAGTGCGCTGTTTCTCACCCCGGTCCAGCCCGGGACACGTCGCAGGCAGGACAGCGCAGGCCTCGTGTGTGTGCGCGTGCATGCATGTACACGAGTGCAGGCGTGTGTTTGCAGGAACTTTAACCCTTTGACATCCTCACTCCCTAGGAAACCTTCCCTCAGTAAATAACAGAAGAACTGAGGACTTAGTAGCCGTGAGGGGTGGGCAGGGCTTGCGGGTGCAGTGGGGCTGCTGGCCATGGGCTGGAGCAGATACTCCGGGCGCCTCCTGGCTGAGTGCCCCAGGGACCCCAGAGGTGGTGCTCACTGTCAGGGGCACTGACTCTGGATGCTCACAGCCGCCCCGGGCCTGGGGTTCAGGGGTCAGGGCCGGGCCCCTGGGAGTGTGCTCCTCCGAAGGCCGAAGTTCGGGAAGCAGCGCTCCCCAGGGTCCCAGGTCTCAGCAGGCAAGGCGAGAGGGGCATCGGGCCCCTAACAGTGACCCTCAGGGCCTGGGAAGCCCGCTTTCCCCCGAGGCGCCATGGGACCTTGCTGTGCGGTGGCAGGTGGCGTGTAAGACCCCCCAGCCCCACTCCATTCCCGCTGGGAGGGCCCGGGTGGGGGTGTTCTGGGCACCATGGAGCCCAGGTGAGCTGACCCCATGACCTTTGCAGCTCTCCTGGGCGTCCGCGGGCCGCCTCGGTGCCCAGCAGGCCCACAAAGCGCTCCTTCTAGCCCTGGCAAACTGGAGGCCCTGGAAACATTTGTAGAAACAACTGATATTTCAGTGAAACATTGAATGTTTTGGCATCAAGATGGGTGTCACCACGCTGACCTCTCTACTCTCGTCCTGAAGCTCTCATCGTGCATGTGGTGTGGCCTCGAGGGTGCAGGGAAGTCCATGACCTTGACTTCAGAGCCGCTGTGAATCCTGAGGCGGTCCCCCCAGAGCCTGGCCTGAAGGTGGCAAGCTTGGTGGCCGGGCCACCTCTTGACATCCTGGAACCCGGGAGTTCTGGACCCCCAGCGGCCCCCGGCCACAGGGGCAAGAAGTGGGGGGACATCCCTGGAGAGGCCGCCGTCCGGTGGACCAGCTCTGTGCTTGACCCATGGGGGTGGCCCATCTGTCCCCCGGGCCACGGTGACCAGCCCTCAGCTCCCTCCCAGCGGCTCCCGGCTATTGTCCCAGCTGGTCCCAGGAGCCGGTCGCCTTGGTGGCCTTGGACTCTGCCCCCTCGGAGACTGGCCACCAGTCAGCTCCGGCCCTCGCGGCCCTTGGCTCTGGGCCGCTGAGCTTCACACTGAGAGATGCACAGCGCAGGGGCCCAGGCATGAAGAGGGGGACGGGGCCCCGGGGGTCTGCGGGGCCAGCTCCCCTGGCCCATCTTCTCAAGCACCGGGCAGTGCACAGGCCTGGCCAGCCTCTCCTCCGCTTGTCTCTGAGGTCCACTAAGGCTCATGGACGGAATCTGCACAGCCTTCTGGCCCTGGTGTTGGGCTCCAGTTTAAACCCTAGTCTCGACTTATCCGTCCACCCCAAGGACGGCCCAGCCGTCCCTCTGCACCTGAACAGTGCACATGCCACATGCCAGCTGTCTGGGTCCTTCTTACACAGCATCTTATGTTGGATAAGAGGCCCTGGGTGTGTGTGTGTGTGTGTTAAAGTTTCCTTGTTTCATTCCATAAGCACTTTGTTAACCTCAGGGTCCATACTCAGCTCTGGAACCATGCACTCCGGAGGCTTCATTCTCGAGGCTTTCCAAGGCATCGGGTGCCAATTTCTGTGCTGAAATAGAGCTGAATTTAAAGATGAAAAGTCACATATCCTGCCCTCCACTGCCTTAAAATCTAGTGGGAGAAATGTGAAGACAAGTCAGCAGTGTGTGATGAATTAGCATATGGAAATAAATGAGAAACTCCTTGTATTCAGAAGAGGCTCTGGTAGCCGAAGGCTCCAGTCCCTGGGAACATGGGACGAGGAGGTGCTCAGGCTGCTGTGGACGTCCAGGGCCTCCTTGTTTGGAGCCAGGGTGGCTCTGTCACTACTTCAGTTGAGATGAGGCCTCACGGGGGCAGGTAGGAACTTAACCCCGGGCAGCCGTGTCCTTAGAGAGGGGACAGCAGGGGACAGAGCAGAGGCCGCAGGGGGGCTGGGTGCCGAAGGCAAAGCGCCCATCCACGGAGACCTGGGTGGGGGCCACCACACCCTGACCTCAGGCCTCGGCCTCCAGACTCTGGGAGACTAAACGTCTGCTGTTCTGGGCGCTCAGGGTGCGGTGACAAGTGCTGGCCACCCAGGGGGCTTAGGCAGCTGGACATCCATACGATGCAAGCTGTCCAGGCAGAGATGGGGCGGGCAGCGGCCGGGGCTCAGAGAGGACGAAGCCCCCGGGGGCTGGTGGGGCGGCCAGTCAGGAGCCACGCACTGGTCCAGGGGGAGGTGGGGTCGGGCTGCCCTGATGGGGTGATGCCGGGCTGGATGCATGCGGGTAGAGAGGCTGGGCCCCCGGTGGCCACCAGCATACCTGCGCCGCTCCAGGCAGGGGGCTGGGCTCCTGGCCGCCTGCGGACCCACCCACCACACCGGATGGCATCCAGACCGTAGGCTAGTTTTCCACATTTCCCACTTAAAGAACACAGGAACAGTACTCAGGCCTCACAGGGTAGAACTGTCCGCCAGGAAAACCGCCTGCTTCCCGTGGCGGCTGCTCTTGGGCCCCTTTAAGAGAGAAGAGATGCCCCCCTCCGCCTCCAAGCTCCCTCGAAGGAGCCGCGTTTCATTTATCCTGCTCTTGATTTTTAATTAACTTTAGGCTGGTCCAGCTGTGCCTGTTCTGGACTCCAATTTTGACAACTATTGACTGAATTGCCTGGTCAGTCCCATGAAAAAATAAAAATAAAAATGAACCCAGCCAGCCAGTTGCTGATTGAATCGACCGTGCGATCAAACGGTTTCTCAAGTCGCCCGCTTTAGATGGGTCTCCAGATGCATTCAGTTGTTATATTTAAAGCTAGTGCATTTATATAAACATAAGGGACAGTCTCCTCTCTGCCCACTGAGTAATTGTCTGGCTCTATCACTTAATTATCTCCACATGGTTAGTGACTAAGATATTAAAGCAGAAGATTAGATATTAAAAGCATGGTTAAAACACAGAAATGAGATTTGCATAAATGTCTAACTCCAAACCAGAAATTTGCTGGGGATGCAGTTAGATACTGAGCCCCATCCTGGGAAACCCACACAGGAGAACAGATGAAAATTCATGACTGCATCTAGAAGATTGAATTCTGCCATTTTTTAAATTTTTGTATTCTTTTATTTTTATTTTATTAATACAAGACTGTCATACAACCTTTGTTATAAATTTTGTACTAAAATAGGGACAAACCAGAAAATGTGTGCCACACAGGGGTTAGCTGGTTATGTGGTAAAATATTTCAAAAGAACTGAAGGGCTGTATGGACCCATGTTCATAGCATCCAGATGGATGGATGGACGGATGGATTGGAGGCTTCCCAGAAAATGTTTGCAGATAAAATGAACCTTCAGAGCAAAGGAGACATTTGGAGATATTTCTTTTTCTGTGTGAGACCTTTTAGGATTTGAAATAGCTCAGTGAAAGTGCTACACTCAATATGCCAGCAAACTTGGAAAACTTAGCAATGGCCACAGGACTGGAAAAGGTCAGCTTTCGTTCCAATCCCAAAGAAAGGCAATGCCAAAGAATGTTCAAACTACTGCACGATTGCACTCATCTCACACACTAGCAAAGTAATTCTCAAAATTCTCCAAGCTAGGCTCCAACAGTATGTGAACCAAGAACTTCCAGATGTTCAAGCTGGACTTAGAAAAGGCAGAAGAACCAGATATCAAATTGCTAACATCCACTGGGTCATAGAAAAAAGCAACAGAATTTCACAAAACATCTACTTCTGCTTCACTAACTATGCTAAAGCCTTTGAGATGGGAATACTCGACCACCTTATCTGCTTCCTGAGAAATCTGTATGCAGGTCAAGAAGTAACAGTTAGAACCAGACATGGAACAACTGACTGGTTCCAAATTGAGAAAGGAGTACATTAAGGCTGTATATTGTCACCCTGCTTATTTAACTTATATGCAGAGTACATCATGCAAAATGCCAGGCTGGCTGAAGCACAAGCTGGAATGAAGATTGCTGGGAGAAATATCAATAACCTTAGATGCACAGATGACACCACCCTTATGTCAGAAAGTGAAGAAGAACTAAAGAGCCTCTTGATGAAAGTGAAAGAGGAGAATGAAAAAGCTGGCTTATAATTCAACATTCAAAAAACAAAGATCATGGCATTTGGTCCCATCACTTCATGGCAAATTGGGGAAACAGTGGGAACAGTGAGACTTTATTTTCTTGGGCTCCAAAATCACNGTGAAAGAGGAGAATGAAAAAGCTGGCTTATAATTCAACATTCAAAAAACAAAGATCATGGCATTTGGTCCCATCACTTCATGGCAAATTGGGGAAACAGTGGGAACAGTGAGACTTTATTTTCTTGGGCTCCAAAATCACTGCAGATGCTGACTGCAGCCATGAAATTTAAAAGATGCTTGATCTTGGAGGAAAAGCTATGACCAACTCAAACAGCATATTAAAAAGCAGAAACATTACTTTGCCAACAAAGGTCCGTCTAGTCAAAGCTATGGTTTTTCNAAAGAGGGCGAGTATCTGGCTCTTGTCTCTGATCAGGACACACTCAGGTCAGAAAGATGAGATCTGGCCAGTTCTGCACGGGCGTTATTTGAAGAATGAAAGGGGACAATTTCGTCTGGGACTCAGAGAAGCCCAACCATTCATAGAGCTACAGGAGGTAGGTTGAGGCACATCCTGGACGTCGCACAGATGTGGGGATCCGAGGTGGGTGGGGAGCTGTGGGCAGGAGATGTCAGGTGTCACATGCAGGCCATTCTGTGGGTCTTTTCGGTAGGGTGGGCACATATGCTAGGTGGGAATAATCTTTTAAATGGGTCAGGCCAACCCAGGCATGACAACCACATGCAGTGTGAGTTTCAGAATTCAACTCTGGACCGGAAAAAGGACAAATATGGGACATGTTGGCTAAGTTTGCTTGCTAGACCTTTGTAGGAAAAGTTGTCCATTTGTTTCAAAGTTCTCTCATTGTAAGCCTCTGTTTCTAATGGGAAACCGTTGGCATTTCTCTGTCCTTTTCTTGCATCTTGTACCCTCTCCTTCTTTGCAGTGGAGCTGCTGAAAAAATATTGAAATGCCAACAGAATGTTGAAAACAAAGGCTTCAGAGATTTCCCATCATCCAAAATTCAGGTGGTCCAGAGAGGTGATATTATATGTGTGTATGTGTGTAATATAAGTCAACTAGGGAGTAATTACATTTTTATATTTTTTTTCTTTTAAAAGTCCCTGTTTTAGAAGGGACAGCTCCTTCATACTGTAGAATTCTAATTCATAAATGTAGAAGGAATAATATAAATAGAAAATCATCCTTTGGCAAATGTCATAGCAATAATCGTCACAGATAGTCATCACTGGGGCTAAAAGTAGTACATGAATGTATGATGAGAAATGAGATATTTGCGTGTTCCCACAGTATCTCCCTGTGAGAGACGTATACATTAAAGAGGGAAAATAGTAATTCTGCAATGGAGAAACCTAGCAACCACAACCTTAAGCAGATGATCACAGTTATTTTTACATATCAGTATCATGTAATGCTTGGTCTGATGCAGGAGAAAGGACAGCATCATTTCTATGGTATTCTTTCCAAAAATACGCACCCTGAGTTAGTCATGAGGAGACACGATGTAAACTCAAATTGAGAGACATTTTACAAAATAAGTGACCAGTACTTTTCAAATGTCTACGTGATGGTTGTTGAGGGAATGTCACAGGTTTAAGGACACAGGACACAGATCTAAGGAGTAAGGACACAGGACAACTAAATGCAGTGGCAGTTCCTGAATTGGATTCTGAACCAGCGAACGGTTGACAATAGGCAAAAATTGAGTGGTCTGTTGATTTGTTAATAGTGTAGCATCAGTGTCAATTTCCTATAATTGTTATATGGTTGTATAAGATGTGAGATCTAGGAAAGCTGAGTGACAGGTATACGGGAACACTTTGTGCTAGTTTTTCACCTGTTTTATAGATTTGAAATTAAAAAAAAATTTGTTTTCTTTTTTTAGGAGACATTAAGCTTCATTGAGCTAATGGATTCATATCCTGTCTCTGCATATACCTAGTCCCTCTTCTAAGAAAATTAAAGCACATGCAGATGCCCCTTGGCTATTATAATTTTACTTGAATATTCAGACTACATTTTTTAGCTTCTCAAGGTTGCTGTCTCCTCTCACCATCACCAGTAAGAGAGGATACTCAAAGTTCTACTGAAGAGAGGCGGGCTGGTCCGGGTTTTCCCACCCAGGTACATGAGTCTTCCCACCCTTGGCCTCTTCTTAAGTGAGATCCCAATGATAATAGTGCATATTTACCATGAAGTCATTGAAGCTTCAGCTTTAGAACCCTTCACTCTCAGGGACCTCTTCGAAAAACCTCTGACTTAATTTTTTTTTATTATTTATTTAACATGGTTTTTGCATGATATCTTTAATTCTTTTTTAATTTGGGGGACAATTGCTTTACAATGTTGTGTTGGTTTCTGCCATACAACAATTCAAATCAGCCATAATTTTGTGTATATATCCCCTCCCTTTTGAGTGACAGTTTTGAACTCATAGTTTTATATTTGTTTCTTAAAGAGGGTCCTGCACATGGTATAACAGCCCACACAGTACCTGAAATATTCCTGCTTCTGCTTCCTGGGAATTATTTTGCCTGAGGCAGCCCCGCCCAAGATGACACAGTCCGTTTACATCCCAACTCACATTTCAGAGCAGCCGAGAAGAAAACAACATCAAGCGAAGCTGGATCCAGTATTTAAAAGTTTTCCTTCGCTAGGTTTGGTTCACTATTCGACTAGGCAAAGTTAGAATCAAATAACAGCAAATGCAAATAAAAAGCACCCTTGTCAGCAGTCACGTTTGGTCGGAAGATCAGCTTTGCTGCATCCGAAAGGTCACTGCCCAGAGGAGCACACTTGGGACCCTGAGAAGCAACGTGCCATGAATTGACTTGCAGGCACAGCTGACACTTGTAATCCCACCCCCAGCCCGGCCGTCAGCTCATCCACCTCATCATGTCTCTCAGATACACTCACAGCCCAGATTTGCAAGTACCAGACCTCACAGGAAGAGGCCAATCATCCGCATGTAGAAGTCTATGTTAAATGAAACACAGGATCAAGCCAATGAGCCTGAGTTAGGGACTGGTGTTGACAGCTCCTCATTCCCGCCACTTACTAATTTTATTTCCCTCCTCAGCTGGTGTCATTGCCTAAAAACCATTTAAGCACAGGTTTTCATACTCAGTGATTTAACTCTTTAAGACCTTCTGTAATACATGGGAACTAATGACCTCTTTTCTATGAACATTTTAAATTGAACTTAGTCTTATGGAAATTTGATCTTTAGTGGTTTTATCAGAGTGATTTTTTTTTTTAAGCTGAGTATAAACCTAGGTGGAGAATGCAATGGCACCCTACTCCAGTACTTTTGCCCGGAAAATCCCATGGACAGAGGAGCCTGGTGGGCTGCAGTCCATGGGGTCGCTAAGAGTCGGACATGACTGAGCGACTTCACTTTCACTTTTCACTTTCATGCATTGGAGAAGGAAGTGGCAGCCCACTCCAGTACTCTTGCCTGGAGAATCCCAGGGACAGGGGAGCCTGGTGGGCTGCCGTCTATGGGGTCACACAGAGTCGGACACGACTGAAGTGACTTAGCAGCAGCAGCAGCAGCATAAACCTAGGTATTCTAACCCTGAGTTTACCATGGACAGTTTATCTTTCTGGTCACTTCTGAAATCAGAAGATTAGAATTGTAACACAAGACACAGGTACTTATTTTGAAGTTGCCTTCTCTCCTGAACTTTACAGTTGGGGTGTGTGTGTGTGTGTGTGTATGTGGTGTATTTTCTAGAATGTTTTTCTGCTGTACCCTCTCTTTCTCTCATGGGTTGGTTAAATATTTGTGTTTTCAAAGTAAGCAGAGGACAGAAGGCAGAAAGAATTTGAAACTACAAATTAAACTAGTTGTGCTAGAAGTAAAATATTACTAAGTGAAGAGTTGGAACCCTCTTTGGGTTGGAACCCTCATTGACAATGGTTCCTATTTTTATATCTAGCAATTTTTAATTGAATAATAGTTTTCAATGCTGTGCTAATTTCTGGTGTGTGTATATATATATATATATATATATATATACAGCAAAGTGAGCCCGTTTTATTTATATATATATTTCTTTTTCATATTATTTTCCATTATGGTTTATTACAGGATATTGAATATAGTTCCCTCTGCTCTACAGTAGGACATTGTTGATTATTTTATATATATAATAGTTTGTATCTTCTAGTCCTGCACTCCTAATTTACCCCTCCCCAACCTCATTCCCCTTTGGCGACCTTAAGTTTGTTTTCTATGACTGTGAAACTGTTACTTTTTCTTAAATAAGTTCCTTTGTGTCATATTTTAGCTCCATAGATAAATGATGCCATATGATGTTGTTTTTCCCTCTCTATGATAATCTCTAGGTCCATCCATGCTGCTGCAAATGGCATTTCATTCTTTTCTGAGTAATATTCCATTGTATAAATGTACCACATCTCCTTTATGTATTCATCTGTCAATGGATGTGTAGGTTGCTTCTGTGTCTTGGCTATTACAAATAGTGCTGCAACGTATATATTTGGGGTACTTGCATCTTTTCAAAGTATGCTTTTCTCCAGATATATGCTGAGGAGTGGGATTGTTGGATCATATGGTAGCTCTATTTTTAGTTTTTAAAGAAATCTTCACACTGTTCTCCATGGTGGCTGCACCAGTTTACATTCTCACCAGCAGTGTAGAAGAGTTGCCTTTAGCAATTTTGGTTTTGATGTTTTATCTTTGGGCTTTGGAAAAAAATCAGCTGTTTGATAATCAAATGAGTCAGAACCAGAAAGAATACTATTTCGAAAGAAGGCTTGCTATGAAGAGTATTGAGGGAACCAAGTCAGGTTCTCTAAAATGTATATGAATGAATCATTTGAGAGAACACTGGAATTCTGCCATGAAGAAGCCAGTAATCATGAGAGTCCTTTGTGAGTCAAAGTTCAGAAAACTTTGCATGTATAACAGTCTGCAGTCTTCAAAGACCTGAGGATACAGCAGAGATAATTTCATTGGCCAAAAAGCTCTATTAGAGTTAAGGTTCTTAAATATGTCCAACAAACTCGTCACACCGTTTCTGTCTTTACTTACTGCCTGATACGTGTGTGGCTCCCCTCTGAATCCCCCTCCACCCCCCAGTTTGGCTGTCACTCTACGAAGGAGATAAAAATGCAGCAGACCTAGGTTCCAGGCTGTGTTACTTTATGGAGATGCTAAAAGCAGCTTATTTCATATTGATCATCCCAGGAGCTAGCCAAGTGTGGTGTTAATTGGGTCCTCTGGAATTCTAAACCCTCGGGACTGAAAGCTTTCTAGTGAGAAGGGGAAATAACGCACAGGCTGCAGAAAAAGGAATCCGGGAGCCCGCCCCGTCCCAGTTGGCTGTGGTCGGGACAGCGCAGTGTGTATCCAGTGGCTTCTTTCAATTAGCTGGTTTGTGTTGTGTTTCCCCACACCCCCCTTTCCTGCAAAGCTGTGAAGCCTTGTTTTGAAAACTGCTGCCCCAGAGTGCACTGGTTTGGCTGGCCTGCTCTCATTGTTCCAAGGCTCATTCCATATGAGGGTCACATCCTAGCTCTCCCCCTCCTCTCCCCCGCATCCCTTCAGTCATCTCCCCTTCCTTGTTCAGGCATCCAAGCACTGGCATACACTTGCTAGTGTGCACACACGCACACACGCACTCTCTCTCTCTCACACACATACACACATTTTTCTTCCCTTAAGAGGCAGAGGTAAGGGGCAGATTCTTTCAGGAACTTGCAGGCAAAGCCATTCAAGCTTCGAAAGCTGGTTGCTGTGCATTTAGTTTATGGCAAACACCTCTTCACCTTCATGAAAGTCATTACTCTGTTCATCTCCATTTTTCCCTCTTCCCAGCCCTTGCTCTTTTCCCTTCTTTTTTCCCAGGACAAAGGTCCTTAAGAAACTGAGATTGCTGCTTAGTTCGACCCTTTCTTGTTACCGTGGTAGCGAGTGGGTATCTCAGACAGTGAAGGATGGAGCAGGCAGGCTGGAGTTTTTATGCACAGTTCTTTGGGGGCTGCAGAAACAGTCTGCTGAGAAATGTGTGCTTCAGGCATGCCTGCTGAGTCCATTCTGCTGGTTATCTGTCACTTACTCTGACTAAAAGGTAAGGGCTTCTGTAATTTGCTGCTGCAAAGAATTCATTCATTGTTCTATTTCTAAGGCCTTCAACTAATTGACTCTTGAGGGAAGACGGGAATGAAGAGTTTTTGTTTGACTTCTTTGGCTTATCTATTAGATCTCTCTGATTTTTAAAAAATATCTGAAAGAAACACAGTCTTGGCAATCTATGGCCACTGATGGAATATCTGTGTGTCTTCAAAGAAAAAGAAAAAAAACTTTGATTCCATGATGTTTCTTTTCTTTTCATCTAAAACTTTTTATTTACCAATGAAGAGTTGTAGGATACATGCGATCACCATTTTCGATGATTTCTGTAAACTCTGGGAATAAGAGTTGTAGTCTTGTTCCAAAATAAGACTATTTTATTCTGGCAGGCTGCATTTTCACCCAATTAAGAATTATAGTGCAGTGCATTTGAGTAGTAACAATGAAGAAAGTTAGAGAGTATTTAAACAAGATGTAGCATTTACACTGATTGGTAATCACTGTAGTGCGAGCCAATACATGTTGATAAATACAGATCACCAACTGTGCCTCTCTTTTTGTGTGTATTTAGAGGAAACTTTCCATTTTTGTTTAGAAGTCAGATAGGAACTGAAATAACTTAGGATTCTCAAACTTGCCCACTTAAAATAATAGGAACTATCAAATGCCTATTATCTTGGGAAAAAAGTTTAATTTGGGTTAAAGAAACATAATCTCAAAAACAGGTTTTCCATCATTGTGGAATTTGTACAGTTGCAAACCAGCTGAGTTTTATTGAAAAAAATATGATTACACCTTATTTTCTTAAGCTCTAGTGATTTATTGGGATTCTTTGGTAGGGGTATAGGCTGTAATTTCTTGGAGATGGAAATCTCTTTAATGATATTTTCTTTTATAGCTACTGCTCAGGACATGTGATATGTTTTGCAATCTAACTGTATTTATCAATCTGTCTCATGAGCCATAAATGAAGGAAAGGTGTATATTTGGATACCCCATTTGAGTCAACTTATTTTATTTATTACTTTATAAAATTTGGGCAAAGAGCCTTGGGAAATGTTTCCTCCAATGTTGGTGCATATTCCTCTAACATACTGATGTATCTGCTTTAACAACCTCGTGATAGTAGCAAAATAAACGATTTCTTTAGTGATTAGGCTTTGAGAAGAAACGAAGTAGCGTGTATTCTAAAGGGAGGATGTTGTGTTTAAAGGGGAAAGTTTTATTTCCTTCATCTTAACTCACAGTTTCTTAGTGGGAGTTTTGGAGATTGCGTCGATGGGTAGGACCTATTGAAGGGCTTCCCAGGTGGCTCAGCGGTAAAGAATCCACCTGCAATGCAGGAGACATGGGTTCGATCCCTGGGTCAGGAATTTCCTCTGGAGAAGCGAATGGCAACCCACTGCAGTAGTTTTGCCTGGGAAACCCCATGGATAGAGGAGCCTGGCGGGCTACAGTCCGTGGACTCTCAACAGTCAGACACGACTTAGTTACAACACCACCACCACCAGGGCCCACTAATCTTGTCCTGCAGAATGTGCAGAACTTCTCCAGGGAGTCGAAAGTGACGACCCCAGAGTTTGGAGCTGCACGTGGGGCCTGCCCGTTGTCCGTTCCCCCACTGGTTTCCAGCGGCGGTGCCCCTCAGACCACACAGCCAGCTCCGTCCTGATCCGGGCAGTTGGCTCATCTTCCCCGACTCCTTCACGAGGCCTTTCCCTTCCAGCTGCAGCCGCTGGGACGTTTCCTGGACACATGTGCAGTCCTCGGTGAGACGACGGTGCTCAGAACTTAGGCACTTGACTGCGGGGCTGGTGCTTTGACCATTATATATACCTGACTTGTTTTCACTCTTCAGCATCCTGTTAGGGACTGAACATTTGTGTGCCCAAATTTACATGTTGAAGTCGTAACCCCAGTGTGGCCATTTGCGGAGATGGGCTCTATGAAGAGGTGAGAAAGGTTAAATGAGGTTGTAAGTGTGAGACCCTAATCCCCCAGGTTCTGGTGCGCTTCAATAAATGACACCAGAGCTTTCTGCGTATAACAACATGGAGAGAGGGTGGTAGCTGTCTGCAAGCTAGGAAGAGAGTTCTCACAAGGAACTGAAACCGCCTTCACTTTGATCTTGGTCTTGTCAGCCTCCAGAACAGTGAGAAATAAATTTCTGTGGTTTAGGACACTCATCCTGTGATATTTTATTATTACAGCCATAGCTAACTAATATACATATATAGTTTAATTTTTACCTTCATGAACTTCTGGTTGAAGAGAGGAAACAAGAAAATTGATGTTGAAATACAAACTGGCTGATCAGAAGCATAAAAATGATAATCCTGCTAATAACCTTAAGATTGTTCTAAGCATATCTTCAAGCTGAGTTGATTGGGGTTCTTATATAGCATCAGTTCAGTTTAGTTCATTCGCTCAGTCATGTCTGACTATTTGCGGCCCCATGAATCACATCACGCCACGCCTCCCTGTCCATTACCAACTCCCGGAGTTCACTCAGACTCACGTCCATCGAGTCAGTGATGCCATCCAGCCATCTCATGCTCTGTCGTCCCCTTCTCCTCCTGCCCCCAATCCCTCCCAGCATCAGAGTCTTTTCCAATGAGTCAGCTCTTCACATGTGGTGGCCAAAGGACTGGAGTTTCAGCTTTAGCTTCATTCCTTCCAAAGAAATCCCAGGGCTAGTCTCCATCAGAATGAACTGGTTGGATCTCCTTGCAGTCCAAGGGACTCTCAAGAGTCTTCTCCAACACCATAGTTCAAAAGCATCAATTTTTCGGTGCTCAGCCTTCTTCACAGTCCAACTCTCACATCCATACATGGCCACAGTAAAAACCATAGCCTTGACTGCTACTGCTACTGCTACTGCTAAGTCACTTCAGTCGTGTCCGACTCTGTGTGACCCCTTAGATGGCAGCCTACCAGGCTCCCTCGTCCTTGGGATTCTCCAGGCAAGAACACTGGAGTGGGTTGCCATTTCTTTCTTTAATGCATGAAAGTGAAAAGTGAAAGTGAAGTCGCTCAGTCACTAGACGGACCTTAGTTGGCAAAGTAATGTCTCTGCTTTTGAATGTACTATCTAGGTTGGTCATAACTTTTCCTCCAAGGAGTGAGCGTCTTTAATTTCATGGCTGCAGCCACCATCTGCAGTTAGGTGCTAAAAACAAAAGGCCCAGTGCCTGCTCCATCCACTATGGCTCTTCATTTACTTTGATTAAAAATTATTTATATCCACTCTATGGTTATTTATTGAGATGTATGTGCTCATAAAAATTACCCAAAAATGTGGGTTAAGCATATGATGAAAACATTTCAACTATCAGATCACAAAGTTAATTTTTTAAAAAATATTGACACAATATGGTGCAGTTAAGCATCAGTACGCATGTTAACACGTGTGTGATCCTTTAAATTTAAATTGTATACAAATGATTATTTTTCTTACACTCAAGGTAAATGAAATAGCACTTTTTATTAACTGGAGGAAAAGGTGAAATTTGTTTTCACACATAATGAATGTAATTAAAATTGTATTAAATGAACTTTATGATAATATCTTTAATAATATACTGATCTCAAGTGAAATGCTTTATTTTAAATCCCTCTTAATGTACTGTGTAAAAAGGATGAAATGAATAAAAGATTTCCTAAGGGGTTTCCAGTGATGATACATTATAGTGAATTGTGTTCCCAAGTAAAACGAATGGACAGTCCTAGGCCGAGAGGTCCCCAAAGGCCTCTGTAGAGTCTGTAGCCCTCTGATATGCCTGGAACGGAGCAGAATTAGGAATATAAAGAAGGATAGGAAGGAGAGATCCCTTAAGAAGCATAAAGAAGACACTCCTCTTGGAGCTCCGCAAGTGTAGAAGGTTTCTTTGAGATGAAAAAGAGAGGTTTCAGTTCTCAGACATAGGCTGCACCTAGGATGACCTGCTTGTTGGCAGTAGTATACCTGTTGATCATTGAAGAAGTATATAAAAATGCATATTTATTAGTTGCTTTGATTTATAAAAGCAATGTAAATGTCTGTTTTCTATTTACAATGGTCCTTTTAATATGCTTTTAAAAAGCTGTGGTGGATTCATGTCGCTGTATGGCAAAGTAAAATTTAAAAAATAAATTAAATAATTAAGAAAAAAAGCCACTAGTTACCCAGGAGAAGGAAATGGCACCCCACTCCAGTGCTCTTGCCTGGAGAATCCCAGGGATGGGGGAGCCTGGTGGGCTGCCGTCTATGGGGTCACACAGAGTCGGACACGACTGAAGCGACTTAGCAGCAGTAGCAGCAGCCAGTTACCCATGCTTAATAAACTGAATTGATTTTTCTCTTGACGTGAGCTTCCCAGGTGGCAAAAGTGGCGAAGAACCTGGCCGCCAATGCAGGAGACATGAGAGGTGCTGGTTTGATTCCTGGGTTGGGAAGATCCCCTGGAGGAGGGCGTGGCAACACACTCCAGTCTTCTTGTCTGGGAAACTTCATGAACAGAGGAGCCTGTCCGGCTACAGTCCATGGGCTCACAAAGAGCCGGACGCAACTGAAGTGACTGAGCGAGCACTTCTTGACTGCTTCATAATGTAACTGCTTCAGCTAGTCTTGGCAAACGACACAACCAAATTGTTGATCTGTTTCTAGTATCACTGTGAAATTAAGCTGACAGCTAGAACTGCATGGTGCCCACCTTCTCTGTGTGTTGAAGAAAAAAATGATTAGATCACACTTTGGACTCACTGGGTTTTAGATCAACACTGTTTTTGACCATCAGTCTAGGTTAAGGAAAGCCCGAGGGAGCCCGTGCTGCGGTGTGCTGAGCTGATGCCCTGTTCAGTAGGGACATCACTGAGGCTCTCCAGCAGTGATTTCCCGCATCCTCCCCTTTCTCCACTCTGGACGCAGGTGCCTTGGGAAATGGGAAACCTGTGGCTTGACTTGAGCAAAGGAGGGATTAACCAGACATCTTGCCAACCCTAGGACATATGGAGTGTATTGGCTGCGTTACGAAGGAGGTGGCCGAGGAGGAATTGGGACCTCAGGACTGACGATGCTGAGGAAGGAGGAAGTGATGAAACAAGGAGAAAAGGAAGGAAGGAAAGAGGGGTGTGGGGCGGGGTGATGAAGGAGAAATGAAGGATGAGAAAACCAGAAACATGCATTTTAACAACGCTTCCATCCACTCCCTCCAAACATGGACATGGAGACTCATAGGCACTCTTTCTGGATTTAGTTATATTCTGTTGTTTGCAGGATATAAAGTTTAACTTTTTTAGTTGCAGTTTTGTTATGCCTTTATTGCTGAGTGACCCCAGGTAGGTAATTTTGCTGGGAAATCAAAGGATTTGGTTGTTTGAATTTGCATTTGCAAGGGAAAGGAAGGTGGCCTGATATCCCCTATCCCCGGCCAGGGTAGACTTGCAGGAAGAGGCAGAGCTGGTGGTGGGGAAAGAGCTTGTTCTTTATGATTTAGAGAGAAGTGGGAGAGTCTTTGTTGGGCAATCCGTCAATCAAGCTCTGCTCACAGGTTTGGTAAATATCACGTTCTCTTTTCCCAGTTGGGTAAAGCCTGTCCCAGTTGACTGTGGCTTCTCCCTGGTTGTTAGTAAGTATATACTTGAGACTAACTAGAAGGACCTTACGCTGCTTTAGTGCTCACAACGTTTTTGAAGGCTTTCCATGTCTTCAGACTGCTAGAATTAAAGGATACAGGGAACACGGTGGAAGGAAATACTCCGGTTGCAGTCAGAAATGCAGTCACCACTTGTAACCAACTGCTCTTGGGGGTTCTCTTACCTCAGTGGCCTCAGCCTTGTTGTTTTTTCCTGCTAAGTCATGTTCAACTCTTTTGCTACCCCAGGGACCATGGCCGCCAGGCTCCTCTGTCCGTGGGATTTTCTAGACAGGAATACTTGAGTGAGTTGCTGTTTCCTCCTCTGGGGGATCTTTCCAACCCAGGGATTGAACCTGTGTTTCCTGCTTGGCAGGTGGATTCTTTACCACTGAACCATCAGAGAGGCTTGATTCTTCTTTATTCTTCTCTTCACATTTATTTAATACGAAAGCTCCCACCTGTGATCAAAGTTGGCCCAGAGTGACTAGAGGGAAAGAGTTATTCCAACTTATCTGCCACTGCTAGAAAGCTTTTTCTTTAACGGAAATTACCTACCTTTACTTTGAAAATATTTTGTAAAGTACTTTGCAAAGTCCGACTCACGTAACTTCCCATTGGGGGAGAGGAAATACCATATTGGGCCCAGATTTCTAGAAAAAGACAAAGAGCTACAGACAGGTAATGTGACAGCGTTGATACCGCACCTTGGGTTTGGAAGCATTATGGGAATCTTTTCCTGAAAGTCATTTAATGCTTTCATATATATATGTAAATAATGAGATTCTGAAAATGTGAAGATTATGAAAACAGGGCATTTGCTTGTATCAGTGCTTTCTGAGTTTAATTCAATGGAAAAGTGTTAATAGTTAGGGGGGAGAGGGACGGGGAAGACAGAAAGCGTTTTCGTGGTCAAAGGAGTTTAGCAAACATTGGGCTAAAGAAAGTTAGCTGGGTTTCCTTACACATGCTTTTTTGTGATCTTTAATTTTTTTAACATAATTTTGTTTGTTTATTTTTGGCTTGCTGGGTCTTTGTTGCTGCATGAGATTTTCTCTGGTTGCTGGGTGCGCCCTTTCACCACTGTGGCTTCTCCTGTTGCAGAGTACGGCTCTAGGGCGCCGGGCTTCAGTACCTGAGGCACGTGGGCTCGGCAGTCAGGGCTCTGAATCAGGGGTCAAACAAATGTCTCCTGCATTGGCAGGTGAATTCTTTACCACTGAGCCACCAGGGAAGCCCCGTAATGTATAATTTTGATGCACTCTGGACTGGCAACCTGCGTTATGGCCGTAGTTCCCAAATCTGAAATCGTAATCACAAATTCCTAGGCTCCAAAGACTCAGTGAATCAAAATTTGGGGAAGTGGAAATTCTGGACACTTTTGGGAGACCACCTTTAAGCAGCTAGTTTAGGCAGCTCACTCATCCGCTCCATCGGGGCTCCAAGGCATAGTGCAGCCCTCCTCACCCCAGTTTATGTAGCTGCACAACTCCTTTTATCTTGGCAATGCATGTTAATATTTATGGAACTAGCAGATTAGAAAATGCTGGTCAATGCATTTCTCATACTAAAGGCTTAAAGATTAAAAAAAAAAAAAGATCAAGTATTGGTTTGGGACTTTCCTCTGAATTGTATATTTCCTATGTGATGGTGGTTCAGATAGCACTAAAAATCACACCTGTTTTTTGAGTCCACATTGACATGTTATTTAAATTTTTGTAGTGGTGTTTATTTCATTTATATTATCCTTATAGTTTTTTATTCCTTTTTTGCAGCAGACATTCCCAGAAGATATGTAGTAAACTGTTCCATTCTCGCCTTCTGTTAGGGAATAATGCTTAAACTTATTTGATTTCTAAAAACCCAAATCCCCAGAAATAGGAAATTTTGTAATGAAAATGAGTTTGATAAACTCTTGGCATAAAATAGATGTCTTCTAAGAGAGGAGAGAGTGAAGGATCTCATTTTTTAAAAATCTTGGTTATTTCTAGGGCTGGACTCTAGATTGTTCATTTATTGTGCTGAAGGGGATTGACAGTGGCTTAATTAAAATGATGTGATTAGACGAATATAAAACAAAAAATACTGGTTCTGAAAGGGAGATGATTTTTCGGAGGGACAAGAAAACTTGGGAAAACCCCTCAGAAGAGGTTTGCCTTTCTCCCCATAAGTGTTCTGATGGCACATCTCAGAGCCTCAGAGCTGGGCGGTGGAACCCGATCAGTTCACTGCAGGCTTTGCGTTTCTGTGTGGACAGCCTTGAAGGTGTCAGGGCTGCAGCTGTACTTTGAGTGGAGAAAACATGCTGTAATGGGTAACTCCTGTCACAGCCATTAGAATCAGGTTAAATGTAAATACAATCTTCTTTTCATTTTGAATATCCTTTTGTGTGGAAAGCTGTTTTTCATATACTCATACTTGAGTGTCTGTTCTTTTAATAAGATGTTGCAAACCAGATCACCATTTCTATGCAAGCGACTGTTTCTTAGTTTCAATACCATGGACCTTTGCAGTCATAGGTGGACAAAAGAGTTTTGAACATTTTTGTGTAGTCATCAAAAACCTTAACTGCTGAAGCGAAGATTCAGGTTCAATACAGGCCTTGTGGTGGAGTCCCAGGAAACTACATGCATGTAAGATAACAAAGCACGGATAACAGTATGTGGTGTTAACTCATCTCATGATGGTGGCCTCTAACTCATCTCATGATGATAAAAATTGATCTAAAGATTCTCTGAAAAAAAGACCAATTATTGCTGACATTCCGCAAGCTAGAACTCCCTGTGGATTAGACAGAGGCCCTGGCTGAATACTGCCACCAGGAATTTGAAGATGGTTCTTGCAGAGATCTTCCAGGAACTAGGGCCTTTAATCTGATCACATTTAAGACCCATTTCAGGCATGTTAGGTAAATTATGTCTAGGCTCTGGGCAGATAGCTCTGGCATCTGAGCATTCTCTGGGGATTGTTGTTTGACATTTGAAGCAGGTGAGGGGCCTACAGCTTGTGAAGTCATTAAGGTGCAATTATGACAAGCCTGACTTGATCCTTTCTGATGTGCCTGCCAGACTTGACGGCTCCAAACAGTTGGTGCGGACCCAAAGACGCTTCTTCTTGGTCCCTCAGCACAGTGAAAATGTTCTGTTCCCTGTGGCCAGAACAGCATGAAAGACATTTTGCTGAAAAAAGGTGGAAGCACTTGGGTTGGCGTTTGCTGTTAAATTAGAAACTTGAGCCTATTATCAATGACCCCTTTGGTGTACAGAATGGGTATATTTCCCCTTTTTCTAATTGTGCTTTAATTGACAGTAGGTGTCTCCTTATTCTGACAGATAGCTCCTTGCCTTAATACTCCTTTGATATCTGGCTAAGATGGTGTCTGTGCTTTTGGAATGCAGGATTGTGGTGCGTCTACAGCAGCTTGAGTGACATAGATTAAGGGTCCTTCTTTATTTTTGGGGAGGTGTGCATTTCTTTTATGCATGCCTAAGCCTTTGTAACTTAGGGTCTGGCTCCCATGCCATATCCAGATTGGTAAAGTAGTTCAAAACAAGCGCATCTTGAGTAAGCAACATCATCTTATGAAGAACTCTGGGCTCTGGGCTCACTCAGGGTGCATCTTTTACTAGTTATGTGAATGAACACAGGTAATTTACTTTCTAAGACCCAGTTTTCCCAGATGCCCATCTGTGAAACGTGACTCATTTACCCTACCTCTAGGATCATCTGAAGGTGAAGTGAGACATTGCACTGGAAACACTTAACTAGTGTCACGTACATAAAGTACCAGTACTCTGTAAGTGGTACTGTGGGGCTTCCCAGGTGGTGCTAGTGGTACGGAACCCATCTGCCAATACAGGAGACATAGGAGTTGTGGGTTCAGTTCCTGGGTCGAGAAATCCTGCAGGAGGGCATGGCAACCCACTCTAGTATTCTTGCCTGGAGAATCCCATGGACAGGAAAGCCTGGCCAGCTACAGTCCACGGGGTGGCAAAGAGCTGGAGATAACTGAAGCAGCTTGGCATGCACGCACACAAGTGTGCTGTAATTATTGCTTAGAGTCAATTTCATTAGCATAAAATAAATATCTTTTTAAAATAGTTTTCTTTGAAAGCTTAAATGATAAATGATACAGATATGAACATGGAATAGAATTTCTGAATTAATGCATCTGCTCTCAAGGAATTTTGTTGGTGGCTTGTCACACCAGCAAGCTTTAGATTACTGTTCATAAGTCTTTGGTTTCCTTGGCTTCTTTTTTTTTACTTTGTTTTTAGCATCTATTTAATCTGTTATGTATAAAAGTATTTTATCTAATGTTTCATTTTATAAGAAGATAGGAAATGTTTATATTTTTCAGAAATGCATTTGGCAGCAAATATTAATAGTAAAACCCCAGCTATAACAGCTTAAACAAATAAAAGTTTATCTTTCTAGTTTAGCACCTTGTCTACAGGTTGTTGACTTTGGTTAAGGACCTCGGCCATATTACGGTCAATGCTTCTGTGATTCTCATAGACTTCCCTCTTTTCTTCCACATGGTTGCAAAATGGCTACTGAATTCCAGACATCACATCCCTTTTCAGGTAGAAGAAAGAAAGGCCATGCTTCCTGTTACCTAATATCATCCCTATTTCTGCTAGTTTCATTGGCCTACCCTGACTTACATCCTAGTTGCAAAGGAGATCAACTGTGGTCCTCACCTGACGTTGGACATATTTGCTCTTTANATACTCATTTTCACTATATTGAGTCTTCCAACCCATGAACAGGGTATATTTCTCCATCTATTAGTGTCTTCTTTGATTTCTTTTATCAGTGTTTTATAGTTTTCGCTGTATAGGTCTTTAGTTTCTTTAGGTAGGTATATAAAATAAATGTGGTGTTAGGTAAGAGCAGGATGATGAATGTTAGATAGACAAAAAATAAACTTCAACAACATTGCATTCCTCATCTTAGTTTCTGTACGATCTGTCTTCTGTTCTAGAGGAATTAAATGCCCAGGGGAAACAGTTAATCCTAACCCCTCTAGCCCTTCTCCATGTTGAACTGACCATGCTTAAAGTTTGTATTATTCATTCGGTACAATGGAAAAAGAAGGAAGCATTTGCATCAACCAGGTGCCTGCCTTTCTCTCCATCCTTTGGTTGAGGATGACTTCCCTTCTCTTGGTTACATCTATCAGGATGGTTGTAGTTAATGATGAATATAATGCATGTGTACTATCTTTGACCATGACTGGTTCACCATCCCAACAAGCATGAAGTCTGCTGTTCCTGACTCACCCTCTTGGGGTGATGGGAAGCTCCCTGGTGTGTTCTCCTTGCACACTCAAGTGGGAGCCCATCCTTCCTTACAACCATCCTCACTCTCACTTCTTCAAAACTGGGGGCTAATTTCCTATTGGATTATTAACTCCCAAGACTCACTTAGAAATAGCTAAGTACGTTGACTCAGTTCTATTATCTAGATCAGTGAGTCAAAGCTAATAATACTGTAGTAGTTCTTGGATCTAAATCTTTCCTAAAATCAGTACTCAAGGCCCAATACAAGGTAACTTACTTTCTTATCCTCAGTTTAGTCGCTCAGTCATGTTTGACTCTTGGCGACCCCATGGACTGCAGTACGCCAGGCTTTGCTGTCCATCACTAACTCCCGGAGTGTACCCAAACTCATGTCCAACCAGTCGGTGATGCNTTTAATTTGCATTCCAGGATGTCTGGCTCTAGGTGAGTGATCACACCATCATGGTTATCTGGGTCATGAAGATCTTTCTTTGTATAGTTCTTCTGTATATTCTTGCCACCTCTTCTTAATATTTTCTGCTTCTGTTAGGTCCCTACCATTTCTGTCCTTTATTGTGCCCTTCTTTCCATGAACTGTTCCCTTGGTATCTCCAGTTTTCTTGAAGAGATCTCTAGTCTTTCCCATTTTATTCTTTTCCTTTATTTCTTTGCTTTGATCACTGAGGAAGGCTTTCTTGTCTCTTATTCTAGTATTGCATTTGAGAAGCAAACTTGAAGTTCCCTTTCCTTTCCTCTATCATTTTCTTAAAGTGAAACAAGCATAATCAGAGCTTTAAGATATTCCTTATGCAGTCTAGATAGCTTTTTCATAATATTTATGAAAAGATATGGAGTCACTTTTTCTTATCTGCATGAAAAGAAAAATATTACTTCTGAAGGCTTCCTATACAAAAGCACCTTGGCTGAATGGGTGACTTCCTTCTTTCATTATTGTTAGTTTTCTACTTGCACAGCCAGGAGTCAGAACAGTGGAATCAGAGAATTCAGGTTTCTTTGTAGTTCAAGCAGAAGGCGGCAGGGAATGGACAGAAATAGGTCGCCTTGTTTTCAAGAGACCAAGACGATGGAGAGTTTCTTGGAGTGCTCAGAGACTGATGGACTCTTATTTGGGGCCAGAGTGTTTCAGAAAAGTCAGCACCCAAGATTTATAGTGTATGGCAGCCTGTTAAACATCAAAAAACCATTTACTAGTCCGTTTTTTCCTAGTAAAAGGAATTTGGCTATTTTCTTTCATCATTTGTCAGGAAGAGACAAGAGACTTTTCCCAAGCTAATTAGAACACGGGTTGAATGCGTCTTTTCTGTGCCGTGTAGCCCTTGAATGATGTTTGGCCATCACCAGGTCCCCACGTGACTGGGTGACGGAGAGAGCATCAGCCCCTTAGGTGAGAGCCCTGGGTGCCAGCCATGGGTTTTGCCAGTAGCAGTCATGTGGCATTGACTTTGAGAGAAGTCACTTAGCTTGAGGGAGTTCGTACCAATGAAACAGTGGATGTATTTGACCTGTTCAACTTCCAAAATCAGGGTCTTGCTCTCCCTTTGGGGTGTGCAGTTTTAAGGTAGTCTGGGAATGTTTGGAATATTGCTCTGAGCCTGAGCAAGTATTAAAAATGAGGAAGGAAGAGATGGAAGCACTTTTGTTTTCTTCTTTCCACAAGAGGACAGGGTGGTGTCCAGCAAGCCTGTGATTCTGTTTTCCAGACTAACTCAGAGTGTTGCATGGCTTCAGTTCCTGTCTCGTCCTTGCTGCCCCCCATCTGGGATTTGGGGGCTCTGCCCCTTCTGTTTCTTCTCAGTTCTACCCAGATGTTACGTGCTTTGGATTCGCACCCTCCCTCCTGCCGGCCCCTCTAGACATGGCCTCCCTCCTGCTTCAGAATGTCACTCCCCTGTCCAGTCACCTTCTGCCTTCTCTGACCATTGAGCCAAACTCAGCTAGTCGCCAGGTTATTTGACGACAGTGATGGACGTTAGGTTGCCCCATGGTTCTGAACTTCAACAAGCTATTTGCATTTTTTTTACAAGTATTGCATTCCCCTGAAAAGGATCTCCATTTGGTTAAATAATGTGGAGGTAAGACTAACACGATATATAATGCTTTATTCACTGCAAAAGGCTTTCACATTAATCATATTTACTGTAATTCTCATATCAGGCCAAGGAACAAAATAGGGATATCCCTCTTGGATTTTATTTATTTCATTTGAATAGCTGAGACTCAGAGAGATTAAGCAGGTAATGCTCGAGGTCAACTAGCTAAAAAGTGAAAAAAACCAAGACCTTGCACCTAAATCTTCCCATCCTGGGCTCTGGCTTCTGTAGGAGCCACCTCTTCACAATTTCTACTTCCTATTCCTCATGTTTTCCCTGGTTGAATCAAGTACCGGCCAAAGGCCCACCATGTGTTCAAGGGACATGTTGACTTTAGAAGATGACTCGCAGATTAGATGGAGCTCAAGCGTATGCAGGCTCAGCTTTGCAGCTGTAAAATATCTACTGCCACCTGCTTTTTTTTTTTTTTTTAGCTTTTCTCATCTTTTAAAAGTGGACTCAATGAAGACAGGTGTGTTCACTTGTGTCTTGGATTGTGTGGCGGAAAGAAACAGGGACATTTCTACCGTGACATGGGCAGTCTACCTAGGGACGGCACTTCATCTGACCCACGGAGGACAGTCAGTGGGGACGGTACAGGCTGCCATCTGCTTTGACACTTTAGAAGATTGCGTTTAAAGCACCAAATAAAAAATCACAGCTCTTCAGTCCTCAAATAGTATGCTTTTAACAATTCTTCATTCTTCAAACAATAAGGAAGAAAATGAAGCAAAGTGTAAAATCTCCTGCCCCATTCAAATCCTTCTTTTGGGGGAATTTTGAGTGCATAAGCTTCTGGACCTTTTGCTATTCAATACAATGTATGTATGTATATACATTTAAAAAAATGAATCATAGTTGCTTTAAAAAAATTCTTCACTGTTAGTCAAAAAGACTTACTTGATTCTTCTTAATGAGTGCCTGACATTCTACTGGATGGAGTCACTAGAGATACTTACCATTGTGTACGGAAGGGCATTCAGTCTTTATTTAGTATACCACTACTAAAAACAGTCTAGTAAAAAGTATTATGACAGTATTTCTGTAGATAGATTCAAAGAAGTGACATTTCAGAGTCAAAGAATATGCAATATTAAAATTTTACCAAGGGCGGCTCACTGTCCTCCAAAGCTGTCATCCTAAATTACTCTCTTATTAATAGTTGCAGTGTTTGAGGGTGCCCAGTTCCCCACATATTCACCATCCTTGGGGGATATGACTCTGATTTGCCAATTTGATAAACAAAACAGGCCCTCATTTGATTTATATTTCCTTGGTCACGTGCTGGTTGTACATCTTTTTCTTCATAGTTTTTTTGTGTGTTCTTTGCCATTTGCATGTCTTTTGCAGTGAAGGGCTAGCTCGTGTCCTTGTTCCAGATTTCTTTATCAGCGCAGTCCTTTCTCCCGACTCTCTCCATGAGGGATTGGTTTATCCCCGAGCTCCCCTCCTTGGATACCCAAATCCCCTGATGCTTAAGACCCTTACATAAAATGGCTTACTGTTTGCACATAATCTAGGCATACACCCCCTTCTTCTGCTGTATACTTTAAATCGATCTAGATTACCTGAAATACCTTATACATTGGAAATATATGCAAATAGTTATAAATACAACATGAATACTATGTAAATAGCAAGCAGCAAATTTGAGTTTTGCCTTTTGGAATTTTATGCAATTTTTTTTGGAATATTTTTGATCCAGGTTGGTTGAATTATGAATAGCGCTCATGGATATGGAGGACTGACTATATTTGTCTCCCTCTGAGTCCAAGCTCTCTCTGGTCTGTCATTCAGTTCAGTTCAGTTGCTCAGTCATGTCTGACTCTTTGTGACCCTATGAACCACAGCATGCCAGGCCTCCCTGTCCATCACCAACTCCCAGAGTCTTCCCAAACTCATATCCATTGAGTCGGTGATGCCATCTAACCATCTCTGTTGTTTCCTTCTCCTCCTTCAATCTTTCCTAACATCAGGGTCTTTTCAAATGAGTCAGCTCTTTGCATCAGGTGGCCAAAATATTGAAATTTCCTCTTCAGCATCAGTCCTTCCAATGAACACCAGAACTGATCTCCCTTAAGATGGACTGGTCATTAGTCTCTCATTCGTCTTTTGTTTATAGCATCTTCTGCTGCTCAGATGTTTTTAATTTATGTGCAAGCAAATCCGTTAGCTTTTTTCTTTCTGCCTTTTAAGCATTGTGTCTTCTCCCTGGCAAGATTTTGAAAATACTATAAATTTTTTCCTATCAATCCAGGATTTTGTCATCAGTATCTTATATTTTTTGCAGGACAGGTCTTTTGTCTCCTTAGGTAGCTTTATTCCTAGGCATTTTATTCTTTTTGATGCGATGGTAAATGGGATTGTTTACTGACCTTCTTTTTCTGTTATTGTATTGAAATGCAGCAAATTTATTTGTATTACTTTTTTGTAACTTGCAACTTTAGTATAGAGTCATGTTATCAGCATAAATAGAGACAATTTTACTTCTTTTGCAATTTGGATTCTGTTTATTTATTTTTTCAGCTCTGATTGCCAGAACTAGGCATGAGTAGACATCATTTGTCTTGTCTAACATCCATTGAGTATGATGTTAGTTGTGGGTTTATCATATACGACCTTTATTATGTTGAGATATGTTCCTTATATGCCCACTTTCTGGAGAGTTTTTATCTCAAATGAGTTCTAAATTTTATCAGAAGCTTTTTCTGCATCATATGGTTTTTATTCTTCAGTTTGTTGATGTGCTGTATCACACTGATTGATTTGCAAACATTGAAAAAAATCTAAAACCATGGTCCCAAAGGATACATTCACCCCAATGTTCATTACAGCATTGTTTATAATATCAAGACATGGAAGCAACCTAAATGCCCATCAACAGAGGAATGGGTAAAGAAAATGTAGTACATATATATACTGGAATATTACTCAGCTATTAAAAAGTATGAAATAATGACTTTTTCAGCAAATGTGTTGGACATAGAGATTGTCATGCTGAGTGAAGTCAGACACAGAGAGAGAAATATCATATTATATCACATATACACAGAATCTAAAAAGAAAGATGTGAATGAATTTATTTATTTACAAAACAGAAACAGCCTCATAGACTTAAGAGAATGAATTTATGGTTACCAATGGGGAAAGATAGTGGGTGAGTTTGGGATCGATGTACACAATGATATATTTAAAATGGGTAACCAACAAGCACCTACTGTACATGGAACTCTGCTAAGTGTTATGTGAGAGCCAGGATGTGAGGGCGTTTGAGGGAGAATGGATACATATATATGCCTGGGTCGCTTTGCTGTGAATCTGAGACCATCACGACATTGTTAAGCAGCTATTCTCCAATATAAAAGTTGAATTTTTTTCTAGTCCTTTTGAAGTTTGTTTGTTTGTTTTGCTTTTATTTGTTTGTTTTAGGGTATAGATTCCTGACTCATGTATGATGGTAGGTAGACTTCTCATGTTACTTTGAAGTTCTAAAAATGGACAATTATTTAGGAAAGAAAATACAATTTAAAATTGTACCCAAAATAAAATGAATTCTTAGTGATCCAGGATCTGGAGGCCTGTATGGCAAGAGGTTGGTGATCCAGATCACCTAAGGATATTGGTTTCTCTTGACGCCATCTCCCCACCAAGATCTGAGAAAAGTGAAAGTGAAGGTTGCTCAGTCATGTCCAACTCTGTGATCCCATGAACTGTACAGTCTATGAAATTCCCCAGGCCAGAATACTGGAGTGAGTAGCCTTTCCCTTCTCCAGGGGACCTTCCCAACCGAGGGATCGAGCCCAGGTCTCCCGCATTGCAGGCAGATTCTTCACCAGCTGATCTGTGAGGGATGCCCATGATCTGAAAAGCTATAAACTATCCTCTGTCCCTACTTTAAGCCTATCAAGATATGTTTTGGGACCAGTCCACCTTGGTTGAGTGACTAATGAAAGATAATGAGTCAGTCATTTGAATTGGTTTTTTAGTAGACAGTGTGAATGAACATGCTTGATGACCAAGAAGATATTTGCTAGAGGAAGCATCTTGAGATGAAGAATAGAACTTAGTGGAGTGTGGCAAAGACCTGCATTTACACGGGGTTACAGAATTTAGTGTATTTCTTCTGGGGGAGAATCCCATCCACAAACAGATGCATTATTGTCAGTACAGAATGAGAAAATAGCAGAATTCATGAAAAATGTCTTCAAGTAATATAAGTGCATGAATGACTAAGGGATACATACAGGTAACTGGCTTAGAGGATTGATTTTAGAGGAAATGAGGTCAGGACAGAAATGTAGGTAGAAAGTATTTATCCTCAGCAAGTCTTTCTTAGAAAAACAGAAACTGCATCTTAGATTAGGAAGAGGGTAGGCTGCAAGGCATTTCAAGAACATTGGTGAAGTGTTGATCTATTCTGAGTCCCCTTTTCTCTGAAGACACCTTTAAATTCATGAAAAGGAACAGGAACGGATCTCAGGGTGAGAAGGATGTGGTCCTCCCAAGGTCAGAGCGGTGAGGGAACCAGACCGCAAGCCTTCCCATGTCTCTGTCAGGAAGGAGTAGACACGTGTTGATGCTCACCATGTCACAAAGGGGCATTCAAAATCTTTTGCAAGAGAAATCTTCCAAAGTTAGATTTTCACTAAACCAGTTATAACTTAAGCTAAAACGTACTAAAGAGAATATATATATCCATGAATTAATACTTTTCTCCTCTAACTAAAAGCATGGCTGAAGTTATTTTGCTTGGGGGTCCATAATAATCAAGGCATCTGTGAATGAAAACCCTGAGATGTTAGTTCTTTTTGTGGGCCTTAAGAGCTCATTAATTTTCCCAAGTCACTTAGTCTCTCCGAGCCTCATTGTCCCTCCCTATAAATTGAGAAATAATGCCTGCTTCAGAGAGATGCAATGAAGAAAATGCTAACTTGTCCAAATAAAAGTTACCTGAGTAATTTGGAAAATTCTGTGCAGAGGGTGAGATTTTAAATATGTGATACTAGTGCTGTAAATGTGAACCCTTTTTTGGACCTCTTTCTGATATAGATCAAGTTTCCTCTGAGGCCAGTAAAGGTTGTATCTTGATTCTTTGTACCCTGAAACACCAGGCATTATAGATACATTTTTAAGAACTGTGGCATTAAAAGTGAAATCTGAATTGTATTTTTCACACTATCAAGGTGGGTGGTGAGGTAAGCTCTCTGAAGTGATGATTTCATTGTCTGCTTTTTTTTTTAATCCCCTAGTGTCCAACTAGCGTAGTGCTGTGTGCCTTAAAGACACTAAGCAAAAGGTTCAGATTATCTCTGAAATGTGCTCCAAATTTACCTGCAGTGTGGAGAGTTAGGGCTTGCCAGTGTATTCTTATAATCTCATTGTGCTTCTGTGTTGCTTCTGCACCAGCTCAAACTAAAATGCCGAAATTCCAGCTGAAATATCAAAAAGTCCCCACCACCTCCCGTTTGGGGGAGAGGAAGAGCTGCTCACAGAGAGGCACCAGGGCGTTCATCCACCCTTTGGCTGTGTTCTCACTTACCTGCCACAAAACCCAGGACTTCTCACTTACTCCAGAGCTCACATTTCCACAAACTTGACCTTGGAGAACGCTATGGGAAATGGATCTTGGCAGGCAATTTCTGAACAGGCACTAGGCTTTCTGCTTTCTACTTTCATAGATCCTTAAGAGTTGTTTGCACCTAACACAGTCTTGTCAGTTAAAACCTCAAGCCAGCTGAGCCCTGAGGATTCAGGGAGTTGCTGGGGGAAAACTGCCTCTGTTTCCTGACTTGTTTTAACTGCAGCTTCTGAAAGATGGGGGCCAACTCAGATTCTTCCTGCTGCGCTTCCGTTGCTGGGCACCTATCTTTCTGTTTCTTGTCTCAGACAGTAAACAGAGGGTAATGGTTGCACAAGCATCCAGTTCTTTTGTGATAGCCTGGGAGCTTCATACAAGGGAGATCTGAACAGGTTGAAAAAAGGAGGCTGGTGCTAAAAAAAAAAAAAACAGCCCCCAAACAAAATGCATGCACACACATACACACCCCAAAACCTCTCCCTTCCTAGCTTGTTACTCCAAAACCCTTGTAAGCCTTACCTGTCAGTGAGTCAGTATCTGGGCAGTTTCTGCAGTCATAAGCTATAGAGGAGAACTGAAACTTGTACACTTGGTGATATCATAGGAAGTTCTTGTTGTTGTTAGTTGCTTAATCATGTCTGACTCTTTTTCAACCCCATGGACTGTCACCAGGCTCCCTCTGTCTGTGGGATTCTCCAGGCAAGAATACCGGAGTGGGTTGCCATTTCCTTCTCCGGGGATCTTCACAAACCAGGGATTGGTCCAGGGATTGAATCTGCATCTCCTGTGCTTGAGGCAGATTCTTTTCCACTGAGACACATGGTAAGCCCAGGAAGTTCTTACCTGGGCTTAATAAACTTCAGCTTCATTTGAACGGATCTTTCCATAGCCACTGGGCTTCCCTATTGGCTCAGTTGGTAAAGAATCTGCCTGCAATGCAGGAGACCAGGGTTTGATCCCTGGGTCGGGAAGATCCCTGGAGAAGGAAATGGTAACCCACTCCAGTACTCTTGCTGGGAGAATTCCTTGGACAGAGGAGCCTGGCGGGCTGTGGGATCACAAAGAGTCAGACACGACAGTGTGACTTTTTTTTCTTTCATAGTCATTAGAAATTGGGCATAGTCTTAAAGTCAAACATTAAAATGACTTTGGACTTTAAATGGTTTTTTTTTTTCCTATATCATTGCACTTGAAATTGATCAAATATTAATTGATTGATTTAGTACAGAAAATCACAAACTGGTTTTCCAACGCAAGTTACCTATAGATTGGTAGATCACTAACACTTTTATTTGAATAGCACTTTTGAATTTAACATTTTTTTCCATGCAGTATCTAACTGAGACTTTAAATATTTTAAAGCAAAGGTTGTAAATTCTTAGCAAAGAATTTTGCTAAGAAGAAAACTAACAGACAAACCCCAAAGCAATTGTAGAGTAGAGGACAGAAAACTGAAGGAAAAAGTAGAATTATTATCCTAGAGATCATATATAAATCAAAATAAAATACTATCTGGGGAGAAATATCACAGGGCTCCACAAATGTTGAAACTAAAATAATGTATTTCTTGACTGTATGACTGAAGGACTTGGCATGGACTTGGCAGCTATTCTCTTCTGCTTCCTGCATTGCTGATGTCCCAGCAATCATGAGTCTGCTTATTGCAGAATGCACTCCAGCTGTGTTGGCTCTGTTGCCCCCTGGATTTTAACTTTGCAATACATTTCCTCTCTCTTGTGGAAGGCTTCCTCCTCAGTACACTGAGAAACAGTTCACAGGTTACTTTTCAGGTTACTTTCAAATACTTAGTTTCATAGTAGCTCTGTGGAATCGGAGAGGTGGAGCAGCTGAAACATTTTGCCCAGGATCATAAGCAAGCCGGAGTTCACCTTGCACTCACTTCCCAAATCCAGTTTCTTCAGCTTCACTGCTTGGCTAGGGTTTACTATAAACCGTGAGAACCTTACATTGGGTAAAGGATTAAGTGAAATGAAGTCACTCAGTTGTGTCTGACTCTTTGCAACCCCATGGACTGTAGCCTACCAGGCTTCTTAGTCCGTGGAATTTTCCAGGCAAGAGTACTGGAGTGGGTTGCCATTTCCTTCTCCAGGAGATCTTCCCAACCCAGGGATCAAACCCGAGTCTCCCGCATTGCAGGCAGACGCTTTACCATCTGAGCCCCCAGGGAAGCTGGGTAAAGGATAAGACTATATAAATAGTTCAGTTCAGCTGCTCAGTCATGTCCAACTCTTTGCGACCCCATGAATCACAGCACGTCATCCTCCCTGTCGATCACCAACTCCTGGAGTCTACCCAAACCCATGTCCATCGAGTCAGTGATGCCATCCAGCCATCTCATCTTCTGTCGTTCCCTTCTCCTCCTGCCCCCAATCCNCTGTCCATGGGATCCTCCAGGCAAGAACACTGGAGTGGGTTGCCATTCCCTTTTCCAGGCAATTGTCCAGACCCAGGCATTGAACCCAGGTCTCCCACAGTGCAGGCAGATTATTAACCAACTGAGCCCCAGGGAAGCTCCTAGCAGAGGAGAGCTCAATTCTTAGTACCAGACAAAGAGCTGGTCTCCCTGGGTATACCCTGGGCATATCTCAAGTGCAGTAGATGGCTTTGCACAGTGTCTCTGCTATGAACCATGCTTCTTGGGAGATGTTTTATTCATATACATATTCTACGCTTCTCAATGGGGGCTTCCCAGGTAGCACTAGTGGTAAAGAACCTGCCTGCCAGTGCAGGAGGCATAGGAAATTCAGGTTTGATCCCCGGGTCGGGAAGATCCTCTGGAGGATGGCATGGCTACCCACTCCAGTATTCTTGCCTGGAGAATCCCATGGACAGAGGAGCCTGGTGGGCTACAGTTCATGAGGGCACAGAGAGTCGGACACAACTAAAGGAACTTAGCATGCACACAGGCACACTTCCCAATATAACTGCCCTGGTTCCCTAGACCAGTCACAGCCTTAGCATTAATTGACCTTTTCTCCTGATAATTCTTTGTCTGGGAGGCATCTTGTGTCTTCTAAGATGTCTAGGGCCCATGCCCACTAAATGCGAGTGGCATCTCTCTCTTCATTGTTATAGTGAAAAATGTCCATAGACACTGCCAAATGTACTCTGGGGACACAATCAGCCCCTGTTGAGAAGCACTGCTCTAATCCTGTATTTTCATAAGACATTTATAGTTTACCCAATATTTGGAAATAATAGGCACCCGTTATGTGCCAAGCAGTAGTTTTGATGTGGGACAGCAGTGATAACCCTAAGAGACCGTCCCTTCCTTCACGTAGTTTATAGTCAAGTCGAGAGAACAGATATTAATTGAATGGTCTTACTAAAAAAAACTAAAATAGTGATAACCGTTAGGGAGGAAACGTTCTGGGTGCTCTGAGGACCAGTAACAGGAAGCTGCAGCTAGATTTGGGGACCAGACAAATGTGCCTGGAGAGAGACAAAATCTGTGAGGAATGTGCCCGGGATTCCTGATGGGGAATCGGGGACAGGAGCTCAGCGCGGGGTGGCCGTGCGAGCAGAGCCCAAAACGGGGAGGCAGTCAGCCAGGGGCGCTGGGCACGCCGTGGCAGGAGGTGAGTCCAGACAGGCAGTGAGGGCAGTTCACTCGACATGCATGATGTTGGCATCACTGGTGAGGCGTGGTGGCAGTTCGGGTCTTTATCATCCTGCAAGCCCAGGAAATGTGCCCTCAGCAATACCCTCCTTCTCATCAGCCGTGAGTAACCTTGTAATCTCTTCCCACTCCAGGGTCTTGGATTTGAACTCAGAGCCTTCTCGTAACGTTCATTTTCTTTTTGAACTTGCTACATTTGGCTGCTTTTCTGTTTCTGGGTCTCAGGATCCAGAATGATACCAAGGTCCCCAGAAGGCGGGGGACGGGGTGGGGAGCGCTGAGGGAATGTCCCACCAATTCATGAACCATGCCACCACGCCCGGCCTTCATTCTTCCAAAATGAGGATGTGCGGCGGGATTGACAGAGATGGGGAAGCAGCAGTTCAGCGTTTCTCAGGGCGACTCCGTTGAGCGGTGCAGTCTGTGTGCTTACGAGCTGTTCTCCAAAGGGAGGGTCTGCCCTTGGCCTTTTGCCTTCGTTCGAGGCCCAGAGTCGTCCTCAGACCAGCTCTGAGGTGCTAAGTCTTCACACCTGGTTCATGTACAGCTGTTTTGGAATAGTCACCCTGCCCTGCACCCAGCATGTCAGGATAAGGTTGGTTATGCTGAAATTACTATCTAGGTGTTCAGAGGTTCTTTGGCAGCTCCTTCATCTGGGCCTACAGAAATGTTCACAAATGTCTCAGCTCTCTCTGGAAACACGTTTTCATCAGTGAATGTCAGGACCCCACAGACACATGATTCTGCCTCCCTGGATGTCTCGAGATGAAGACCAGTCCATGCTCAGCAATCCTTGTTGACCTGTTCTTAGGAGCACTCTGGGTAATCCCCTGTGGGGACTGAACTTGTGACCCTGGTCTCATTAGCACAGGGTACTAATCCAAGCAATGTTGGCCTAAACCCGGGAGTCGATAATAAATAACCTTAATGGGAAGTGTGGGAGAGCCGAAGGAACGCAATTTGCATTTGCGCCTTGTTTGCTGAGGCCCAGTTGTCAGCGATGGCAATGTGAGGAAACGTGACTGACTATTTCTGGATTGTCAGCAAACTTCAAGACGGCATTTCTTGAACTACACGTGAGCTGTTTTAAATCCTGGACAACTTTTTTTTCATTGCCTATTCCCAAATCATCTGCTTTGCCTTTTCTTACATTAAAAAAAAAAAAAAATCTCTCACATAATGTGTTTGTCTTTCATAAATTAGCCTGCTTTGTCATTTCTTTTCCTTTTTGAGTTTGTTGAGGTTGCTGCCTAAGATGCTATTTTCTAAGAGTCTTACCGATTTCCCGATACATTGTTTTTTTCATTTCTTGCCCACCCATTCTTCTTCTGCCCTCATCTGCCTGTTCCCCAGCCTTCATGGGGAGACTCACACAGTATCACTCCCTTGTGGAGAATTGTTCTCTCACTACCTTCATTTAGCAACACTGTTTTGTGCATAACATACAGGACTCAGGGCTGCTGCTTCACATCAGCTGGGTGGTGGGGGGCGGAGGGGTGGCAAGTATTTACCCAGACACATGGGCCTTTCCAGAACTGCCCTCTGAACTTGTGACCTGCTTTGTCTAGAGTAAGACCTGATCCTGTGTGTGATTTTGGAAAACCATGGAATTGAATTCTCCCAGAAGACTTCCAACAGTGTTTCGGATGTTATTTTCTGCATCTTCCCTTGGTGATTCAGTGCTGCGAGGAGAGGGGAGCCTGATGATTCTCCTCACCTTGCTTTGGTCCTGGAACTCTGGGTCCCTCACCCCTCCTCACCTCTCCAAATGATTCCCTTCCTAGCATTACCATGACTTATCACTGAGGGAAAAGGGAGACAGACAGAGATTCCCCATACTCTCTTTTCCTGATGCTTGATTTTACTATTCAGAATACTCTTTTCATTAAAGACCACTTTTCAAGGGGAACAGCAACTGGGATGGCAGAAAGGATGTTAACTCTTAGAAATAGTACAGACCCCAAGGATTTAACACAGCAGTAAGTATTTGTTGTTGTTGAGTTGCTCAGTTGTGTCCGACTTTTTGGCACCCCATGGACTGCAGCCTGCCAGGCTTCCCTGTCCGTGTCTTGGAGGTTGCAGTAAGTATGGGTCATGTCAAAAGGGAGTCAGCAAAGGGCTCTGGATTACTTGATAATGCCTAATGCAACATAAAAACTGTGTTGTCTTGTGCTAAGTCTCTTCAGTCGTGTCCGATTTTGTGACTCCATGGACTAGAGCCCATCTGGCTCCTCTGTCCATGGAATTTTCCAGGCAAGAATACTGGAGTGTTTCCATGTCTTCCTCCAGGGGATCTTCCCGACCCGGGGCTCAAACCAGCCTCCCTTGCACTGCAGCTGGACTCTTCATCACTGAGCCGTCAGGGCTTAGAGAGCACATTTCCCTTCAACTGCGTTTTGCCCATAACTATTGGAATGAACACTATTTAAAGGCATGCTTTCAGCTAAACTATTTGGGTTCTTTTTTCTTTTAGGTGGTTATCCCAGAGTAAATGTTATTACTTGAATAGTCTCTCTCTCTCTCTCTCTTTTTTTTTTCCCTTGCTTTTTTTTCTTCATTAAAAAAAAAAATCTTGGGAGTAAGCGAATACTAATGTATTTACTCTTTGGTTTCTGTCAGTGAAGCTCACCAGAGAAAATTGAAATCATGCATTTTTCTGGAACATTTTCTTAGACAGCCAAGCGTAGAAGCAAATTACATCCTCTCCTTCTATATTTTTTTTTCTCTTACTCCATGATGAATTTCTTTCTCCAGAGGGAGAAGTGATTTTTAAAAGGCTTGAACAACATGCTAATCTTTCCTTCTGATAGCCCCTGGTTGAATTTCCCCTGAATTTGAAGCATTTACTGATGAAATGATACTTGGCATTAACCACTGTTGTATGGAAATATTTCTAGCACCTGGGGAGAAAATAAAGGCGGGTGTTCATAATACTGCCGCTCTGTGGCTGAATCTTCCATTTTTCTCAGAACCAACTTGAATTACACTTGCTTCATGCTGACTGACTTTTCTCCTGAGAGACCACTTTTAGACAATAGAAAGATTTGCACCACTGGAAAAAAATGAGAATTTACAGTATTATTATAAGGAAAAAGATTGAGTTTGGGTAACGGTCTGCTTGGCTAGTTGACAGAACCAGCTGGAGGCTTTGGTTTGGGACTTACTTAGTCCTTGTTCAGAATGACAGATATCTTATCCTTGTTGATGAAATACTCTTTTGCTTATAAAACCCTGCTTAGACTTGGGGCTCAAGTAGACAAGCAGAATTTTCCAGTGAGGTGTGAAATAGGAGCTTGGTTTTAAGGTTTTGCATCTTAGAGTATTTTTGACTTGGCAAAATACCTTATAGTTATTGAATAAGTAAAAACAGATAATCTATGAAATGATTAACATAGAGTCTTTGTATTAGGACTGTGAAAATTCTTAATTTGCCTTTTTTTCAATGAGAAAAGAAAATCAGCTTTTCCTTCATTTGAAGCATGGAGATGTGTTTATGTGATAAGCATTGAAGCAGTTTCTTCAGGGATAAGTCCCTGCTTAGTTGAAATGAGAATGCATACCTTGTGCTATGATGTAGCAAGAATAATGAACCAGTCTCAAGAATCCTGGGATTACCTCCCTCCTTCAAAGCTTTCTGGGCAGCTGTTTGGCCTGTCTGGACTACAATATCTAACTTGGACTTGATCAGTGTTTCCCCAACTGTATTCGCAAAATATTCCTTCTCTTGCTGGTGGCAGTGTGGGGAGAGGAATGGAGAGGAAATTCATGATCAAAAAGATTTTAGAAATTGTGTATATAATATCCCTTGGAATCACAGTTTACATAATATGCCTGTACACACAACAAGCATTTACTGATTCCTGACCGAGTATCAGGGAACTTTATTTCTATAGTGGAAATGATGAATATAGATTGTGCTTTCCTACAGAGATTGCAAAGCAGGAGAAATTGTTGCAGGATGAAATTGTTAGAGATGACTAAGGAAGGAGATGGGAGAAGTTTATTTTGGAGCATAGTAAAGACTCCAAAAAGTTCTAAATGAAGAAATCTGTTTACCTTTGTTTAACCAGTGTCCCCTAAAATGTTTTTTAGTTGCACACATATTCATATGTCCATACAGTGATATGGGCTACAGTTTGGGAAATGGTGGACTAGCTATTTCACCAGGGTCTCTAGTTTCGATGATTATAAGTCCTGATTTGTCTAAGGCTTATTTTCATTCCCTCTCTGGAGCATGTTGTGGAGCTGCAGTGTACACTGGCTAGACATGAATCATTCCACAAGTTGACTGAAGTTTTGCCTTTTCACGGCATTTGTTAAATACTCTAAGAAGAAGAAACAAGGGAGATTGCAGTGCACTAAGTAATTTACAAACCCATGTAAGAAACTTTAATACAAGGAAGGCAGTGCTATCGGGGGAGGCGCATATAGATAAAATACAGAGTTTAGAGAAGTGGTCCTCAGAACGCTGATTGCCCTGAGACCAACTTCTCCTGGGAACCTGTTAGAAATGAGATCCTTAGCCCCCACTGGAGACCAACTGATCCAGAAACTCTGGAGGGGAGCCCAGCGATGCGAGCTTAAGCAAGTCCTGCCGTGTTTCAGATATTTGCTCAAGTGTAAGAATTGCAGCCTTAGATGCTGAGCTCACTGTGGGTTGAGTAGAGGGGTATCTCTAGGATTGTTTCATAGAGTGTGTACTGTTTAGCTAAATCAAGGAAGAAGAGTCAAACCAGCGGAGGCCTATATTATAAAGGAAGCAATAGCAATGAGACAAATTCACAGTAGAAATCTGAGGTCTGGGTTTTAGCTTTTTTTTTTGAAACTGGCAATCTGTGTGACCTTGTCCAAATCACCTAACCTTTCTTGGTGTATTTCCTCAACTCTAAACCTGGGGTGTTGCATGAGACAATTTTATGATCCTCAGTGGGTTTATGTGCCTCTGGCTTAGTATATCATAATATCTTCTGAGCAATGGCATGACATGGATTATTTATGACCCAAACACCTAGTATATTATCCTGTAGACTCTCTAGCTACAATGATTTGTATTAATAAAAACTACACAATAAACATTTTTTCTACTTTTCAGGCAGCCATTAGCATCAGCCAGAGAGTAAAATTTTATTCCCCAGTGTGTTGTATAGACAGTCTGAAACTGATTTCAGGAGCAGGGACCCAGAACATCAAGTAATGTCATGAGGGTGGACATTTAAGCCATACTGGAATAAGCTGCTCTAGAAGATAGGGTTTAGCAGTATCTGGCTGTACTGGGTCTCATCGTTGCAAGGAGAAATCCTGCTAGAACTCCCCAGGACTAAATGCCAAGTCTAAGGAGAGTAGCTCCCTAATGCAGCTCTGGTTTCCTAAGTTTGAAAGTGTACACTCAGGAGTTGGAAATAGGTTACAGAAGTATGGCAAGAGTCCTTAGCCCATGTCACCAGGCATGGGACCTCTCCCTGGCTCTGACCCCCACCCATGGCAGGGGCCTGGGTCTGTGAAAGAGTGGCTTTCCTATTAAGGATGGACTGCTCCCCGCCTGCAATGCAGGAGCCAAAGGAGACCTGGGTTCGATCCCTGGGTTGGGAAGAACCCCTGGAGGAGGGCATGGCAACCCACTCCAGTGTTCTTACCTGGAGAATCCCATGGACAGAGGGGCCTGGTGGGCTACAGTCCATAAAGTCAGAAAGAGTCAGACACGACTGAGGTAACTCAGCATGCACACACTCCGTGGATGGTCTTCTTCTTGACCTGTATCCTTTTCCCAGTTTTCAGTTACTTTCTGCTTCCTATCCCTTCTTATGAGCACTTTAATAATTATACAGTAGTCCCCTACATACAAACCTTTGAGTTACAAATTTTCAAAGATGTGAACCTGTGTGCCAGCCCCTGTATGCCAGCTGTTGTACTATGCTACTGCACTTTTCAAAGTACTATATTATAATATGAAATATGTTGTCCTTAGTTTTTGTGTTTGTTTCTTATGTACGTATTATTTGTGTGAAAAGTATTAATGAACCTATTCTATTACAGTACTCTATAGCTGACTGTGTCACTTGGGTACCTAAGCTAACTTGGACTAATGAACAGATTGGACTTACGAAGGTGCTTCAGAACGGAACTCGTTCGTGTGTAGGGGACTTTCTGTAATGCCGGTTCATATTTGTGGAACATTTACTGTGTGCCCAACACAGTTGTAAGCCTGTTTCATGAGAGTGGGAACTGTTATAAGCCCCTCATTTTAAAGATAAGCCCGATTTGAAAAGCTTTAAGTGTTACCCCAAAGTCACCCAGCCAGTAAGTGGCAAAGCCGCCTTTGGGTCTCGTGGAGTGGCCCTTTGCTGTTAGTAAAAAAGTAATCCTTTCCTTTACCTTTGATCTGGATTCTCTTGTTGAAAAAGAAAATGTCAGCATAGGCTGTGAATTTCCTCCCTTATCCTGTATTTGTGACTCACAGATTTGTGTCCTCTCTGAAAACTGCCTTAGCTAATGATATTAATGGATAGCAATTGAACCCTACCATGTGCCATGGACTGTTTTAAGTGCTTTATATTTATTAACTCAAATCCAATTGAGTAGGCACTATCGTTCTCATTGTATAATTGAAGACAGCGAGGCGCTGACAGGTTAAATAACTTGCCCAAGGTCACACAGCTACTCAGGAGCAGTGCTGGGATTCAAACCCAGGTCGTCAGGCACCAGAGCGTGTGTTCTGGAACCACTGTACACACAGGTTTTGCATAGGTTCCGGACTCAGTCGCAGGCCTCACCTGAGCTTCTTTGCATTTCTCACATAAGGCATCTTGGTCAAGTATGCCTGTGAAGGGAAAGCGCTTCGGATACTGACTTGGTCTCGTAGGCTCTCAGAGCTCATTCTCCAAGTACCATCTCTGTCTGGCTTATCAACCCCTTTCAAAAATCTGTAAGATAGGAAGAGATGGAGTGAAAATAGAACACTTTTCTAAAGCGCTGTTCTACTGTTCGGAAATCCCAGCTGTTTCAGGAGCCCAGTTTAATGGTGGCAGAAGGGAGCTTCCCCAAGCTCCCCAAGCAAGCTGAGCCTCGCTCTGAGACAAGGCTCACAGAGAGGGGCCTTTATAAGAGCTCTCCTCTGCCCTGGGGTCTGTGGTGTTTTTTCATCCCTGGAAAGGAAACCCCCTGCCCTTCTGCAGCCCAGCCTGAGAACCTCCATCCGAGCGGACAGGGCCGGGCGGTGAGGCACGCCACACTGCCTCTGGAAAGGAAATGTCTCCAAGATTGATGACTCGATGATCTCTTCAGAGATTATATCAAAAGTTATTGATTATGTTACTAAGTCGTAGAAAATAGGCTCCGAGGTTGGGAACTAAGTGCTTTCTTTAAAATAATCCAGAAGCAGTAAAATGAATCAATGTGTAGAGCTTCTCAAATACCATCACTCTCATACTCGGAGTTCACAAATAGCTTGTCCCCAATGTGGAAAAGCAGAATGCTTTTTTTTTTTTTTTTAAGAAAACATCTTAACAGTCATCTCTGCATACTAAAAAAAGGAAGCCAAAGTCTTATTTTAATACTTACTTTACAGAATTTTAAAGAATTTCTCACTTCTGGCACTCCTTTATTTTCTAAATTGATGAAGAAAACTGCAAGCTTTTGATTTAATTTGTGCCATATAGGGTTCTTTTTTTTTTTTTTTTTTTTACAAAACTAAAAATACTAAATCCTCATGAAATATTTTTGTTTTAACAGCTGAAGTTGACAACTCAGTCCTGCTCAGGGTTTTGAAGTTAAATCCAGATTTTAGAACACAAGAATACAATTTTATTTCAGTGTGGTTTGAAAGTCTTTTCATTTGCATTTAAGATAATTAATTCTGCTTTATAAGAAAAATATTCCAGCAGTGTATCTTGCTAAAAAACTCAATATGCAAAAATATCATTTTCAAAAGTTAAAATGAATGATGTTTTTTCATATTATGATAACATTTTTTATTTTGACGGATTCACCAGAAGGGTTTGTAAAAGTAACTCTCCCCCAGGGCACTTAAGTGTTTATTTATAAACAGTTAACTACTTAGAGGAGGGAGTAACTCTAGGGGGAGTAATAAGATGTTAGAAAACAAAGATGACTGCAAAATGATGATAAACCACAGAGTGAAATTTATAATAAAACTCAAAGGAAACTCAATTAGTATTCAGTTGGCAAACTTTTCCACTTAGTATTGTCTAGAACCTGGGAGATCTGAGACCTTATATTAGGGGATCTCATCCTATTTTGGGGCAGCAGTTTCTTCACCTGTAAACTCAAGAGAGTAAAACAGATAATCTTTTAGCCTCCTTTGTCTGTGTGTGTGCTCAGGCCCTCAGTGATGTCTGACTCTTTGCAACCCATGGACTGTAGCCCACCAGGATCCTCTGTCCATGGGGTTCTCCAGGCAAGAATACTGGAGTAGGGTGCCGTTGCCTTCTCCAGGGGTTCTTCCTGATCCAGGGATCGAAACCGCATCTCTTATGTCTCCTGCATTGGCAGGCTGGTTCATTGGCAGACTGGAGAAGGAAATGGCAACCTACTCCAGCATTCTTGCCTGGAGAATCCCATGGATGGAGGAGCTTGGTGCGCTATAGTCCACGGGGTTGCAAAGAATTGGACACGACTGAAGGACCTAACTTTCACTTTCACTTTCTTTACCACTAGTGCCACCTAGGAAGCCCTTCAGCCTTCTTTGAATTTGTATAATTTCTTGATTCTCTTTCCTGAAGTAAGGTGTGCTTATTTGGAGGATTTGGGAGCTGAACATACTACAGGCCTCTGGGTCTCTATTTACTTCCCTCCCTTAATATTGTGTTTAGCAGGGACTTCCCTGGCCATCCAGTTGTTAAGACTTTGCCTTGCAATGCATGAGGTGTGGTTTGATCCCTGGTTGGAGGGGTAAGATCCTATATGCCTCATAGCCACAAAACCAAAACGTAAACCAAAAGCAATATTGTAACAAATTTGATAAAAAATTTAGAAAGAGTATTGTGTTCAGTGCACCAGTACGGTATACGTTCTTCATGGTTCGTGGTTCTTGGTACGTGCTGGTATTGATGCTGGGAATATGATGGTGTCCAGTTTGGGCACATCCTGACAGTTTTCCTTCAGGCTGGGCTTAGGGTGGAAATGTGGGGACAGACTAAGAAAACTTTAGTTGAACTGAATTCACCATTGGAGTGGTTTTCTTTTCTGGTGACCAAAGAGTCCAGATTCCTTGGGTGATGTATTGGTAAAACCACAGGAAGTGCCCTGGACATAGACTCTGTTGAAAAAATGAAAGTGTTACTCAGTCATGTCTAACTCTTGGAGACCCCGTGGACTGTAGCCCACCAGGCTCCCCTGTCCATGGAATTCTCCAGGCAAGAATACTGGAGTGGGTTGCCATTCCTGTCCTCAGGGGATCTTCCCTACCCAGGGATCGAAATTGGGTCTCCTGCATTGCAGAAAGATTCTTTACTGTCTGAGCCACCAGTGAGGACTGGTGAGTAGGTAACGAGGCAGAAACAGAATTTGCATTTCCCTGGAGATGCTGGGAGTAACCTCTTTTCTACCTTAAGAGAGTGTGCATGCCTTCAATCATTCGCTTATAAACACCCATCTCCTTCCACTGTGTTCATAGTGAACGTGAAAATGTCTCTTCCATTTTGGAGCATTCTCAAATGATGAACTGAAAGAGTCTCTTAAGTCATGTGGGTTCTTATGAAAGCTTCTCCTGGCTTCTATCTGTAATCCCTAAGGATCCCTTTCAGCTGAGCGTGCTCCACAGAGAGGTACCCCCAGTTGCACTGGTCCCCTGGGGTTCACTCTCCTGGGAGGGATATTTGAACTTCTGCCTCCAATCTGCTTCTTCGCACATAACTTAGCACATGGAGCATTTCCCAAGGACAGACAGCCAGAGAAACTTCCTGTGAAATTAACTTCTTATACAAAAGGTCATTACATTAGCATGTTTTATTTTTAATCTTTATTTTGCTTATGAAATTCCTATATTAAACTGTACTCTTTTTGCTCACGTATTCAGTGTCTCCTAGATTCTGCATCTGATGATAGCAGCAAGGCGTATTTCCTTCTCAGGTAGAACTAAGCAAGTGCAGGCCCAGAATTTCACTTATGAGGGTTTCCTGGAAGGCAGAATTGGGGAAAAAGTGAGAAAGCATTGTGGAGTGTGGAGAGAGTCTGAGTTCTAATATTAGGAAAGTGAGGTTTGATGTTATTATGTACAAAAAATGATAATATGTGCCTTGCCAACCATGGATATTTTTATAAGCTACAGAAATACTTGGTAATATTTGAAGATGCTAAACTTCCCTGGGGGATTTTTCAGCTTACAATCAGTGACTGTAACTAGTTTAACACCAGAATGGAGGTAACCAAATAGAGAAGGTGGGTGAGTTTTATGTTTTTCCGTCAGTGATAAATACTGACTAGTTCCGTAGAATTAAAGTAATATGTGCTTCTGGGAAGGGTTAATAATTTCATTCTTGCTTGTGTTGATAGAGAATTTAGGAAGACTGATGTTGTGATGGGAAAAAGCATGGATTTTGGAGCAGGAAAGAGCAGGATTTGAGATGCTGCTCTGCTGTTAGAAACTGGATGGGCCAGTGTTCCAGCTAAATGGGTGAACAGTCTTCTAGCTTTCAGTTTTCTAACACCTAGTTGCGTGCTGTAGTACTTTAGGTTGTTGCCAGGATTAAATGTAACAAAGCAGCTGAGTCACAGAATGCCTGCAGGAGGGCCGTTTCCTTTCTCCTCCNCTGATGTTGTGATGGGAAAAAGCATGGATTTTGGAGCAGGAAAGAGCAGGATTTGAGATGCTGCTCTGCTGCTAGAAACTGGATGGGCCAGTGTTCCAGCCAAATGGGTGAACAGTCTTCTAGCTTTCAGTTTTCTAACACGTAGTTGCGTGCTGTAGTACTTTAGGTTGTTGCCAGGATTAAATGTAACAAAGCAGCCGAGTCACAGAATGCCTGCAGGAGGGCTCATTTCCTTTCTCCTCTTCTCTTCCATTCTGTTTCCCATAGAAGAGACAGAGAAAAGGAAATGTGAGGGTCTGGTGAGTATGTCTTGGTGGAAGAACTCATACATTTGGCTGTTCTAAAAATCTGAGCCAAAGCGTATAAATAGAAAGCTCTTTCCTGTTAAACAGCATTCCCCTTCTCTGTTTTTGAAGCACTTGACAGATTTTACAGTTAAAATAGGAAAATATTTTTAATCTTTTCTTCTACACCATCATAGAGCTGTGGTGACTGTGGAAATTTAATAGTAGCTGATAAAAATAATTGGAAGTAATTCCTTCGATTACTCATAAGACGATAAATCTCTTGTCATTCTTTAAATTTTCCTTGCACAAAATCTTCCTTACCTCTCTTGTTCTGAGAGGCACAGTCCACTCGTGAATATCGCTTAGATCAGGTAACTCCTTAGGGATGGTCCTCCCTGCTTGGTTTGTTACATGATATTTTGCTAATCTTCATTGTACTGGATTATGCCTAACTCTTGATCAGTTTAAAATTCAACACAACAGAGATGGTAATACTTGGAATACATTTCTTTACAGATCCTAATTATAAAAAGTAATTACACAACCATTGATGTATAATGTTGATTTAAGAAATATTAGAAGATGCAAGATGCTTCCCAAACTCACAACATAGTTAATTCAGTTTAAAGATAAAAATGCAGTTTATATGTAAATGTTTAAGTCATAATAGAATCATATCACATATACTGTTATATGGTCTTTTTTCCATGTAGTAGTATATTTTTACTACACCTGAAAATACATACCTTTTTAGTCCTTATTTTTAATGGCTGCATAATATTTTGTTTTCTAAAATGTGCCACAAAGTATTTGCTTTTCAATTGATAAGCATTAATATTTTTTCAATTTTTATGTTTTAAACTGTCCTGTAAATTTATACTTGTCTAATTATTTCCCTAGGATAATTGCCTAGAATTTAATATTATGTCAGTGGTAAATGAACTTATTAAGCCTTGCAGTATATGTTTCTAAACTGACCTTCAGAATACAAGAAAGCTTATACCAGTGAACAGTCAATCCTATTAGCACTGAAGAAATGTCGCTCAAAAAAATCAGGCATGATAAGTGTAAATCCTAGTGATTTTTAATTCCTTGTCATCTAATAGTGGGGAGTGTTCTACTTTTTTTTCTTGTATTGATGTTTTAGTAAAAAGATTTTATAATAAAGTTTTCAAAACACACTCTTTCATAGTAGTTAACTTCTGTTCCTTCTCTCATGTTCCTCTAGGTTAATTTATCTCTTCTCTCTATTTTTCCCCTCCAGGATGGAAGTATGATGTGATGGATATAACTATGGGATACTGTGTGGGCACACGGCCTCCCTCTTGCCTCATTCTCCTGCTTCTCAAGCTTCTGGCTACACTCTCTCAGGGGCTGCCTGGGACCGGAGCCCTGGGTTTCCACTTCACACATTCCATTTATAATGCTTCCGTGTACGAGAACTCGGCAGCGAGGACTTACGTCAACAGCCAGAGTCGCATGGGCGTCACCTTGATCGATCTGTCCTGGGACATCAAGTACAGAATAGTGTCTGGAGACGAGGAAGGCTTTTTCAAAGCCGAGGAAGTCGTCATTGCAGATTTCTGTTTTCTCAGAATAAGAACTAAAGGTGGCAATTCCGCCATACTGAACAGGGAAATTCAGGACAACTATTTATTGATAGTCAAAGGCTCTGTCCGAGGCGAGGATTTGGAAGCATGGACCAAAGTGAGCATACAGGTTTTAGATATGAATGACCTGAGACCCTTATTTTCACCCACAACCTACTCAGTTACAATCGCAGAAAACACACCACTAAGGACTAGCGTCGCCCAGGTGACGGCGACAGATGCAGACATCGGTTCCAATGGCGAATTCTACTACTACTTCAAAAACAAAGTTGAGCTCTTTTCGGTCCACCCCACAAGCGGGGTCATCTCCTTAAGCGGGCGATTAAATTATGATGAAAAGAGCAGATATGATCTGGAGATCTTGGCCGTGGACCGGGGGATGAAGCTGTACGGGAATAATGGAGTGAGCAGCACTGCCAAGCTGTATGTTCACGTTGAACGGGTAAACGAGCATGCCCCTGCCCTCCATGTGGTCACTCACGTTCCTTTCTCGTTGGACACGGAGCCTGTATACGCGGTGGTGACAGCCGAAGACCTCGATGAAGGGGCCAATGGAGAGATTGAGTCTGTTTCCATCGTGGCTGGGGACCCTTTAGACCAGTTCTTCCTGGCCAAGGAAGGGAAGTGGGTGAATGAGTACAGGATTCAGGAGAAGAAGCCGGTTGACTGGGAGAGCTTTCCCTTTGGCTACAACCTCACTCTTCAAGCCAAAGACAAGGGCTCACCGCAGAAATTTTCAGCAGTCAAGATAGTCCACATCGCCAACCCCAAAAGAGACACTGTTCCAATTAGATTTGAGAAAGAAGCGTACGAAGTGAGCATTAGTGAATTTTCCCCTCCTGGTGTTGTGGTTGCTATAGTAAAATTAAGTCCCGAACCACTAGATGTGGAGTACAGATTATCCCCTGGAGAGGATGCCCAGTTCTTCACCATCAATCCCCAGTCAGGTCTGATCGTCACTGCACAGCCACTGAATACCATTAAGAAAGAGGTTTATAGACTGGGGGTGACAAATAAAGAAGGAGATTTAAAAACACAAGTCACCATCAGCATAGAAGATGCCAACGACCACACCCCAGAATTTCAGCAGCCGTTGTATGAGGCATTTGTGAATGAGAGTGTTCCCGTGGGAACGAGCGTTCTGACAGTTTCAGCTTCTGATAAGGATAAAGGAGAAAATGGGTACATCACCTACAGTATTGCCAGCTTGAACGTGTTGCCGTTTGCCATTAACCAGTTTACAGGTGTCATCAGCACCACTGAAGACTTGGACTTTGAATCCTCTCCAGAAACGTACAGGTTCACCGTCAGAGCCTCTGACTGGGGCTCACCATACCGCCACGAGAGTGAGGTCAATGTGACTATTCGAGTCGGAAACGTCAATGACAACAGCCCCCTCTTTGAAAAAGTGGCTTGCCAGGGAGTGATCTCCTCTGACTTTCCAGTTGGAGGTCATATCACAGCTGTCTCAGCAATCGATATTGACGAGCTGGAGCTTGTAAAATATAAAATCATCTCTGGAAATGAACTTGGTTTCTTTTATTTAAACCCAGACTCTGGTGTTTTGCAGCTTAAAAAGTCACTGATGAATTCTGGCATTACAAATGGAAATTTTGCCCTCAGGATTACAGCCACTGATGGAGAGAATCTTGCAGACCCCATGTCTGTTAACATTTCAGTCCTACATGGGAAGGTGTCTTCAAAGAGCTTCAGTTGCCGAGAAACTCGTGTGGCTCAGAAGCTGGCAGAGAAGCTCCTCATTAAGGCTAAAGCAAATGGGAAACTGAATCTAGAAGATGGATTTCTTGACTTTTATTCAGTTAACCGGCAGGGTCCACGTTTTGACAAGTCATTTCCTTCTGATGTGGCTGTGAAGGAGAATCTGCCAGTTGGTGCTAACATCCTGAAGATTAAAGCCTATGATGCCGACTCTGGCTTCAATGGGAAGGTGCTATTTACAATATCTGATGGTAATATGGATAGCTGTTTTAATATCGATATGGAGACTGGGCAACTTCAAGTCCTTATGCCCATGGATCGAGAGCACAGAGACCTCTATCTCCTTAACATCACCATCTATGACTTAGGGAATCCACAGAAGTCCTCATGGAGGTTGCTTACCATCAATGTGGAGGATGCCAATGACAATAGCCCGATTTTTCTTCAAGACAGTTATTCAGTCAACATTCTTGAGAGTTCAAGTATTGGCACTGAGATTATTCAAGTGGAAGCCAGAGACAAAGATCTGGGTTCTAATGGTGAAGTGACTTACTCAGTCTTGACAGATACACAGCAATTTGCCATCAATAGCTCCACTGGAATTGTGTATATAGTGGACCAATTGGACCGGGAATCCAAAGCGAACTATTCTTTAAAAATAGAAGCCAGAGACAAGGCAGAAAGCGGCCAGCAGCTCTTTTCTGTTGTCACCCTGAAGGTTTTCTTGGATGATGTCAATGACTGCTCCCCGGCTTTCATTCCCAGTAGCTACAGTGTGAAGGTCCTTGAAGACCTCCCCGTTGGCACAGTCATTGCTTGGCTGGAGACCCATGACCCAGATCTGGGACTGGGGGGTCAAGTGCGCTATTCTTTGGTCAATGATTACAATGGGAGATTTGAAATAGATAAAGCAAGTGGTGCCATCCGCCTGAGCAGGGAGCTTGACTATGAAAAGCAGCAGTTCTATAACCTCACAGTTCGGGCCAAGGACAAAGGGCGGCCTGTCTCGCTGTCATCTGTGTCCTTTGTGGAGGTGGAAGTGGTGGATGTCAACGAAAACCTCCATACTCCCTATTTCCCGGACTTTGCTGTTGTTGGGTCTGTAAAAGAGAACTCACGGATTGGAACCAGCGTGCTGCAGGTGACCGCCCACGATGAGGACTCGGGGAGGGATGGGGAGATCCAGTACTCCATCAGGGATGGCAGTGGTCTTGGAAGGTTCAATATTGATGACGAGAGTGGTAAGTTTCATGTTTTGTGCCAGAAGTGTTGTTTCACGTCTCTTCAGTTGTCAGCACTGGGAAAGTGAAGGGCTATTTTTGAACTCGAGTGGAATGACAAATGAGGTTGCATTGGTGCAGAGGTGACCACGTCAAAGCTTTTCCTTAGAATGCACTGACTTGTAAGAAGACCTCTTTATACATGAGAGCCGGTGGTTTTTAGTGGGAGTCCCTGGTTTCTTTCCTGTCCAGCCACATGGTCACCAGGTTATCTTTTGATAAGCGTAGGTAATTCTCACCTCTGCTGAGTGTACTCATGACCTTCACTAAATTAAGGGTCCTGATAAAGTAAATTACATTTACATTGGCTTTACATTAGTAGTGTGAAATGAGTTTTCAAGTGGCTCTTGCTTCCCTCTACAGACCGGCTTTGCGGAAGCTATCTGGCATTATTTGCTTGGTCTCTAGGGTCTCATAGGCACCTCTGGCCCTTGACTGACAGGCGTTTGCGCTGTATCGGCCCCATTGATACATGGAGGCATCCTTCTACAAATACTTTCATCATAGACTAGAGGAGGCATGCTGTGGATTTTATTTATTAAAAAAAAAAAAAAGGTTTTAAGATTCTACCTGTAAGAATTTACATTTTATAGAAACATTTTAAGATGTGGGACAAAATTGTCCTGATATTTTTGTTGTCCCCTACCTGTTGATTTGCACATCATCATAGCTACAGACATGTATTTTATTTCTATTTTTATTGTCATTATTTGCCTTTAAACATACAGGTGCTTGGCTGTGTGTGTGTGTGTGTGTGTGTGTGCGCACGTGCACGCGCGTGTGCATTCCTTGATCAGCAGAGTAACTTTTTCTTTTTTTAGTATTTATTTTTACTTATCTACATGGCTGCACCAGGCCTCAGTCGCGGCATGTGGGATCTTTAGCTGCGGCCTGTGGGGTCTAGTTCCTTGACCAACCTGGCTCTCCAGCATTGGGAGGCCAGTGCTGGACCACTGGGGAAGTCCCCAGTGTATCTTTTTCTAGTCTTCTCTAGGTTGTAGACATCTCAAGACAGGGGCTCCATCTTTTCTATTCCCATGTGAATGGTACTGTTGGTGCTTTTCATTTGCGGGGACACATTTGGATCCAGGAAAGTATTTTCTACAATGCTCACAGGGTGTTTGGTTCCCAGTAAGGAGGACGGTGATGATGCTGATGACAATCATGAAAACAGGTAGTGGGAAGGGGTTGTCATAAGGATCCTAGTTTACAGTAGTTATACCAGAAAAAGGGCTTGAGAAGCTGTTTCATTATTGGATAGAAGTAGCAAAACTCTCTGTACCACCACAGATTTAAACTTTAAATTGTAAATTTTTAATATGTGATTTCTGATTATGGCCAGTGTAAACCATAAAACTGATCCCATAGCTACAAAGAAGGAAAAGGTAAATGTCAGGAAAACTGGGTTCTGATTTAATCATATACTCTATCTTTTATATGTAACTTGTCATTCAGTTAGAATGTATTTTTACCTTTGAAATACAAACTGAGAAGGGAAAAGTAGCAATCTTTACTGAGTGTCTATTCTGTGCTACTAGTTTACTATTAACAGTAATGGCTTCACTGAGTACTTGCAATGGACAACATACTGTATGAAGGGTTTTATAGTCAAGTCTTATTTAATTCTTCCAATAGTCCCATTAATCTTAATACTCAATTCATGAACCAATATTTAGAGAAGATACATAACTTGGAGCCTAGTTTCAAGTTTAGCTCTGAGTAACTGTGGTGTACACTGCAATCTCCGGTCTGAAGACAAGCACGGGCTTTCTTGCTTGTTTCTAGAGACACTTGAATTTGGTGTTGATCTAACATTTGTAAGAATACAGTGTTAAGTGTGTGTCAAAATCCTTAGAGTCCTAAGCTCAGAGATGGCTGGCATCAGCCATGAATTGCCATCCTTTTCCCTTGCAGTCCCATTATTTTTGTGCTTCTCCAGTGTGAGAAGCTTCCCTTTGGGACTCAGGTGGATATAGGTAGGTAGGTCAGCAGTAAGGTGTCAGGCTGAGTCAGTAACCACTGCAGCCTAGATGGCTACATCAAGCCACAGTGGGTGGTTTTATTAGGAAGTTTCACCTTGGTGTAGCTTGATTCAGGCAAGAGCAGGAGCAGTTTGGTGAGAGAGGCCTAGATTTTCCCAGTTTGTACTATTCTGTTTTCATCTTGGGTATTACTGCAGAAAATGTGTGTATAGTTATTTGATGCTATAGCTGGTTTTATAATTCTTTATATAAATTATTTTTATTGAAGTATAGTTGATTTACAGTTATATATATGTATGCTGCTGCTGCTGCTAAGTTGCTTCAGTTGTGTCCGACTCTGTGCGACCCCATAGACGGCTCCTGTGTCTCTGGGATTTTCCAGGCAAGAATACTGGAGTGGGTTGCCATTTCCTTCTCCAATGTATGAAAGTGAAAAGTGAAAGTGAAGTCGCTCAGTCGTGTCTGACTCTTAGCGACCCCATGGACCGCAGCCTATCAGGCTCCTCCATCCATGGGATTTTCCAGGCAAGAGTACTGGAGTGGGGTGCCATTGCCTTCTCTGATATATATGTATATACATGCATACATGCATACATATATGTGTATATATATTCTATCCCTATTCACATTCTTTTCCATGATAGGTTATTACAAGATATCAAGTATAGTACCCTGTGTATACAGTGGGTCCTTCTTTATCTGTAGTGGATATAGTCCATGGGCTTGCAAAGACTCAGACGTAGCCAAGTGACTAAGCACAGCACAGCATATGTAGAGTACTGCGCATCTGTTGATCCTAAACTCCCAATTTATCCTCTACCCACCTTCCTCTTTGGTAACCATAAATTTGTTTGCTATGTCTGGTTCTGTTTTATAAATGAGTTGATCTGTATTTATTTTTTAGATTCCACGTGTAAGTGATATCATATGACATTTGTCTTTGTTAGTTCACTTAGTGTGACAATCTCTAGGTCCATCCATGTTGCTGCAGATGGCATCATTTCATACTTTTCATGACTGAGTAGCACTCCACTCACCTTTCTTTATCCACTCATCTCTCCTCCTTACCTGTTCATCTGTCTGCGGGCGTTCAGGTGGCCTCCCTGCTTTGGCTGTTGTAAACAGTGCTGCTGTGAGCATTGGGGTGCATGTACCTTTTTCAATTAGTGTTTTTGACTTCAGGAGTTTGATGTCTTTTGCCTCTGTTGAAAAGTCAGCTCACTGTTTTGCATTTGTTCCCTTATATTCTGGATTGCATAAAATAAATGTTGCCAAAAGTGATAATAATGTCACTTTCATTTTGACATTGCTTTGTGACTTAATCTCTTTTCTTAGGACATTAACTCCTCTGGGGTAAAGAGTAGCTGAGTGCATTATGTAAAGTCATGTACCTGTTTTGAGGAAATCTCTAGAACCATTTCCTCTCAGTCTTAACTCAGTACTCTGTTCTTTGCATTCATTACCCATGTTTCTGATTTACCTTCCTAGAGAATTACTTAGTTTTAAAACTATAGTGACTATTTCTTTTTCTCCTGTATATTTCATATGGTTTCCCTGTTTAAGGAAGTAAAACTGCTTTTCTCTGGTTATCAGAAAAGAGGCTTGGACTTGATGTTGAAATGTTTTAATGAAGATTAGAGTTCCCATATGGTAATATTGTTAGCCATCTTTCCTCCATCTCACTTCTTGTAGATTTTAACATCCCACCCTAAGAAGCTAACAAGGAATGATTGCCTCAACTTGTGCCAGGGGATGCTAAGGTTGGGGATAAGTTTGGCAAATGTATGAGCAACAAGAGAAGCCATCCCTATGTACTGTTTGGCTTATGCTTCTATTGAATGATTCATCAGCTCTGCCTGCAACCGCTAAAAATCATGGCTTGGGCCACTGGCAGAATGAATGAATGGCTGTTTAGCCCTACTACTGTTACTGGGTCTGAAGTCTGGACTCTGCTCTTCGTTTGACCCCCAGGCATAAAACGGCTTAAACTTGTTTGGAATTTGGTCTTTCAAGAACCTTGAAGACTCCGCCAAAGCTTGTGTCATAGCTTGCATTGATTCATGGGTCTCAAGCTTATGCATGCACATGAATCAGCTGGAAAGTTTGTTCGCAGTGCGGGTCCCCAGGCCTGATTCCCAAAGATTCTGATTCCGTTGCTCTGGGATGGGAGCCTATGAATCTTCACGTGAGCTCTTCAAGCTGTTCTTCTGCATGTGGTTCAGAAACACTGCCCTAAATTTACCTGGGCTCTTTAGAGTATGTTTACAGATTCTTTCCTATAAATTCCTTTTCCTTATTCTTTGGAAAGGCGAGGAACTGAACTCATATTTTGGATGAATTTCTTTTTTAAGCAAGCTTTCCAACCCCAATAAATCTTCTATTACTCATTAGTAGTGATAGTTTTCTGAATGCTTTCCTGATGAATCAAAAATTTATTTATATGCTTTAGTAACTGCAGTGCTCCTGTTTTGTGAATCAGCTTATACTGGGATTAGTTGATCCACTTAGTAGTTTTAGGGGCTTCCCTGATGACTCAAATTGTAAAGACTTTGCCTACAATGCAGGAGACCCGGGTTCAGTCCCTGGGTTGGGAAGATCCCCTGGAGAGAGAATGACATCCCACTCCAGTATTCTTGGCTGGAGAATTCCATGGACAGAAGAGTCCATGGGGTGGCAAAGAGTTTAACACGACTGAGCGACTATCACTTATACTTTATTAGTGTTATGTTCTTTACTATTTTGGAACTCAGTGAACAAAACCATACCTTTGGAGTTTTTTTTACCATGTGCAGGCACTTATAAATGTTTAATAACATTCACAGTAAATAGATTAGCTGAAGGTCCTTCAACTACACTGGATTCGATCACAGTTTAAATGACCAGTGACCAGTCTGGAAGATGGAACATGCAATTTATTCATTTTTTTTCCTTCACAAAAAACACATTCTTATTCTTTGACATGATAAAGATTCATATTTTTGGCTACTCAGAAGTTTTAGAAGGTTTAGATAGAGTACATTGTACATTTTAAACTGTAATTTTCTGTTAGATACTTTTGTAAGCTGCAATGACTTCACTGTTTTATTTATCTGGTATTAAAGAAATATTTAATCCAAATAGTTTTCAGTTCAGAATATTAATCATAGATAATTTGGAAGATATTTTACCATTCATTATCACTAATTATATTATTGATCCATTTATCAAGTACCTGTTTTTTGCTAGGCCCTGTTCTGGGTGCTTTGTAGGTACTTTCTAATTGCCACATTAATCCAGCAACGAGGGGTTCAGTGAGATTTTCCTAACCAGGGTCAAGCATTTGGGAGTTGTCTGAGCTGGAATTGACAGTCTAGTGACATGGACTCCAAATCTCATGTTAGTCCCCCTCTTTTCTACTCTAGTCTGCCACTATAACCTTGCTAAGTGTATGTATTAGTCAGGTTTTCTGTATTATTGCTGTGTAACAAATAATCAAAAAATTTCAGTGGCTTATAAAAGCAGATTTTTTTTTTTCTTGCTCTTGGGTCTGGCAAAATAGTTGAGGTTGTTGCAGGGTGTAGTGTGAATTATGATCTGTTCTACATGTTTTTCCTACTCCAGGACCCAGACTGAAGAGAGTACTCACTGCCTGGGCTGTAGTGTTCTCAAAGTCAATTCAGGAGTGCCAGAGGCTGATGGAAGCTTGCAGTGCCTCTTGAAGTCTTAACTCAAGACTGGTCAGCATTCCATTGACCAAAGACCATCTTGGGATTGAGTTGAATATCAATGTGGGGCAGAGAAGACTACTTCTCTTACAGAGAAAGGGAGAAAGAAGCATGGATAATTACGGAATGATAATGCAGCCTGACATAGCATATGACAGTGGTCACTGCTGTCTTCCCAATCTGTTGTTGTTTGGGCACTGCCTTTGTGGGAGGCACTGGGTCAGTTCGCGGTGACACAGAGAGCCACAGGTGTCAGACTGGGCCTTCTCCAGTGCGATCAGGATCTTTCTAGCTCTCCAGTGTTGAGATGCTATACTTGATCTTTTATAGGGAGAAGAATTCATTTCAACTAGTGGCCAGGGAAAGAATAAAGATATGTAACTATGTAGCATTTATTTAGTTAGTTCAAATGAAAAACTGTTTGCTAGCTGCCAGTGCTAAGTCTAATACTCTTTATCTGCAGACTCTAATCAAGTGTCAAGAGTGGGTGAATCAAAACCAGCAAGAGAAACGTTTGTATTGTTAGAAATTTGAGGAGCCTTTTTTCATTGCAGAAGTCAGATATTGAAAGAGCTGGGTAATTTCAATAGGATCATGTTTCTTGCATAATGTCATAAAGTATAAGCTTCTGTTTTCTGATACTCAGAGGCATTGGAAATCATATTTTTTCTTATAGATGGCTGCTAACTGTTCCAGCTTCTTTTCCAAAAACTTGCCATTTCAACTCCTTTTTGACAATTTGAGGAGTAAGACAGATGTTACTCGGCAACTTTGGTGTAGTTCACGATAATTCCAGACTAAATGGTGATCCCCATCCTCATTCTTTTTTCCAGGTGACATTTGTACCCCCCACCCATCTAGGTTGAAAGAGATTCGTTGAATTTGGCTCAAAATTTGCCCCTGGGACCAGAGCAAGTTAAGGAGAGGAATGAAGTTAGGGTCAAGTGATAGCAGAAGCTTTTCTTGGCTCTGGATTTTTACCCTTAGCTCTAGACTTTTTGATCATAATTATCTGAGAGAAATATAATGTTCCCGGAGGAGCTCTGAACACTCCACGACATTCAGATGAATGTAGTAGTTGTCATGTAAATCAGGCAGGAGAGAGGGTTGGAAGCTTCTGGAAAATAATGAACAGCATGCTTTCATTACTCTTTTCAGCAGGTGCCTTCTTCTTGACCTTTTCTTAGCAGTGGGCTGAGGGCAGTTCAGGCTTTAATAGAGGACCCTTGGTTCAAATCTGTGATTATTTCTACCTTGTGTATCAACTCTATGCTGCCATTGTCCCCATGTAACTAGTAAATGATAAATATAATGCCCAGCATAAAGAGGAAATCCACACTGGGAGGCAAGGCAGCAATCTGGACGCTTGTGTGGTCTTTCCTCTGAACCCATTCTTCCTTTTATGTTTTAATAATAGAGGTTTCCCACGGTTTACCTGGCCCTTCCTGTCAGCAGCATCATGATTTCCTCAGTGCTAGGTGATGCTGAATGGTATTTACTTCTTCAATTAGCAAAGAATGAAATTTCAGAGGCCTAGTAAGCAGAGGTTACCAAAGCGATCATGATTGCTTCATGTGTTACTGGTTCTCTGGAAGAGGTATTGGGATAAATTTATTGTTTGTTACTTCAGGTAGCTTGTATCTCATTTCAGTCTTCTAAAAAAAATTTTTTTTGCAGGTGTTTTATATGCACATTGTAGGATACTTTCATTTATTACATTTGGAAGAATTATAGAGTTTGATAAATATTTATGTGATGCCTCTATATTCAGTTTTCATTGAAAAGAAAATGAAATGAAAATGAAAATGGGCTGCAGTCTGTAGTTTTAGCTTGCCAGTTTTTATGAAAGCTTGTCTTATCGACAGACAGAATCTACAAAGAGTTGTGTGTAGGATTCAATTCAATTTATATTAAATTCTGGGCACTGATACGCAAATTATTGAATATACTAGGACTCTCCAAATTTTTCCTTTGGACATTTGATGATTTAATGGCTCCTCTAGGACAACTCTGCATGATTAAATTCACCGATTTTCATTTGCATAATATAGGTAACATTCGAGTTGCTTTTAAAAAGCAGTATGCTGGTGAGAATAATGCCAAATAAAATAATATATTGAATAAGAAATATTTTGAGTCTAAAAGTTTGAATAAGTTTGAATAAAAATTGAAGGAATTAAGATAAAAATTTGTGGTGCATACAGGTCAGCACACACACACATACATATACATACACACACACACACACACACACACACACGGATGATATGGTAAAAACATAAAGGCTTTGTGATTTAACTGCACGATCTGTGAAACAGTGCTTAAACCATTTTCAATTCTTTTTCTACATTCTCTTCCTTAAAAGTCTACCTCTTCACTTTCGCTGCTTCTCTGCTCCCTTTTTACTTCATTTTCCTCCTCTTCCTTCTTTCCTTGCCACATTTATATAATACATGGGTTCTCTGCAGGCTTTGGGGCTGAAGAAGATGCAGAGATGTTTAAGTCAAGGATGAGTAGTAGAGACAGAGAAGCATGTAATTGCAAACTGTGGGATACATAGGTGACATAACCTAAGTGAGAGCCTTGTGCTGGCCATTTATCATGTTCATTGTGGCCTTGGCATCACCCTTTGGCATTATGTGATGATTTTTACAAATTCCAGTTGGAAAAAGGACAGTCTGAGAGATAACCAGAGCATTAAAGTCAGTTGATGATGATATATCAGCAAGGCTTAATTGTCAAGGAATGCATAACCCCAGAAATAGATCGAGGTTTTATGAAGCTTGAAATTCATACAATTTGGGAGGCTTCTTTGAGAAAAAAGTATTAACAGTATGACTACAAAGTTTTTATATTTGCTTAGAATGAGGGAAGAAATAACAGTAACTCATGAGTTTGAAAGTCAACAAACACATGTATCACAAATCTCAGAAAAAATATATTTTGTTTATATATTTATTTTAAATATAAATATGATTTATAATTATATAATATTTGTTTGTATTTTATAAAGTGTCTACCACACATTTATAATACATTTTTTCCTGTATACTTTTTGGTTGCATTTTTTCTTTGATTGTCTCTTATAAGGTAATAATCTTATAATTGTTTCTATAAAAAGTTCAGAAAGATTATTTTTCCCCTAGTGTGGTTGACTGAAAATTTTTTTATTCAGAGTTTAGAAATGTTTTTCTAGAGACACGGCTTGTTATTGATAGTGCTATATGTATTTTCTTCATTGCTGTCAAAGTTTAAAAAAATCTCTGTCAAGTTTATTTCTCATGTGAACTGTTATAGATATACTTACTGTTAATAATAACTGACTGCTATAGGTCTGTGCTCTGTAAACAAACAAAAACTTCTAGTAATTTCCATTACTGAAAATCTAACCAACCATAACAAATAACTTATGGTGCACTTAAAATTTGTATGCTTCTTTTCAGGGGAAAACTTTCAGAATCAAATCTTCCAATTACAAGCTTGCATGTCTAATGATTGGGGACTTTTCCACAGGCTAGCTCCTGGCTCTGTACATCTGGTCCCTAGTTTCTCCTCCCCAGTGGCCGTAATTCTAATACTGGCCACCCCAGGTTATGGTTGTGTGGTGATGAGAGCTCTGTCTCGTCACATCCATGCTACAGTGCTGACTGTTTCAGCGCAATGGGTAGGAGAAGGCTTTTGGTAAGCCATTCCTACCCTGGGCAGCTGGTAACAATTTATCTATTCGTGGCATTGATGGTGAGCTGTTAAATGCAAGCCTAATGTATCTTCAACTCATTCTCACTTAGATCCCTAGTGTGCCTATGTGTGCAAAGTTGCTTCAGTCGTTTCCAACTCTGAGGCTCCATGGACTATATCCCACCAGGCTCCTCTGTCCATGAAATTTCCCAACAACAATACTGGAGTGGGTTGCCATTTCCTACTTCAAAGGAACTTCCCCACTCAGGGATCCAACCCAAATCTCTTATGTCTCCTACATTGGCAGGTAGATTCTTTACCACTAGTGCCAAATGCGTAACTTGTGAACCATTACTTGAGTCCTCCCTGGGGCTTGGAAGCTTTGATGCTGCTGCTGCTGCTAAGTCGCTTCATTCGTGTCCGACTCTGTGTGACCCCATAGATGGCAGCCCACCAGGCTCCCCTGTCCCTGGGATTCTCCAGGCAAGAACACTGGAGTGGGTTACCATTTCCTTCCCCAATGCAGGAAAGTGAAAAGTGAAAGTCAAGTCGCTCAGTTGTGTCCAACTTTAGCGACCCCATGGACTGAAGCCCACCAGGCTCCTCTGCCCATGGGATTTTCCAGGCAAGAGTACTGGAGTGGGGTGCCATTGCCTTCTCTGAAGCTTTGATGGCTTCATATTAAACGTGCATCTGTGGTGAGTACTGGTAAACGAACACTTTTTCTGACATTTTAAAGGTCATTGGTGGGTCATTGGAGCTGGGCCAGGCCACAAAGTCTAGTGTTGATTTGTAGTTTGCCGACACCTAGACCAGGTTTAAGGTTCTTGTCACTCTGGTGTGTTATTGAACCAACAAACATAACATTGCAAAGGACATAAGATCAAGGTTGCAAGTGAGTGGATCCAGGTTCCCTGGTATCTCCAAGTATCTAAAGGAGGTGCCCTGAAGGCGTGTAGCCAAAGCAACACTCGAAGGATAAGTCTGAGAGTTCAAGAAAGATGGTCTTGAGCGCACTGCTTCTTCTGAATGGTTGGCTGCTGAGGGAATTGCATTATTCCTTGGGCCCAACTCTTCTTTTAACTCCTATTTGGGAATTTACTAGAAAGAATATACCAGTTTTTCTTGGAAGCCAAGAAAAATGGCCTTTGAGAGCTGTCCTAATGATTGTCAGAGTTCTTTTTCTTCAACTCATCTTATCCTAAAGGCATGACTTTGAGGTTTCTCCTAAATCATTAGGGGTTTCACTTAACCATAATTTTGGCATTTTATATATATATGTGTGTGTGTGTATACACATACACATATATATATGGGCTTCCCTCATGGCTCACACAGTAACGTATCTGCCTGCAGTGCGGGAAACCCAGGTTTGATCCCTGGGTCGGGAAGATCCCCTGGAGAAAGGAATGGCTACCCACTCCAGTATTCTTGCCTGGGAAATCCCATGGACAGAGGAGCCTGGCAGGCTACAGTCCATGGGATTGCAAAGAGTCAGACAGGACTGAGCGACAAACACTTCATGCTTCATACTATATATATATAAATCATTTATTTAGGCTGCACCAGGTCTTAGTTGCAGCATGCAAACTCTTAGGGGTAGCATGTAGGGTAGTTCCTTGACCAAGGCTTGAACCCAGACCCCTTGCATTAGGAGAATGGAGTTTAGCCCCTGGACCTTCAGGGAAGGCCTCCAGATTATTATTACACTGTTTTTTGATAATCTAATATATTACTATTATATTGTACATGTCAGCAGCACATCTCACAACTGGTCATTTCCATCCCCATGGGCTGCTGGCATTGGTAGGATGTTTCTGATTTCCTTGACTGCACTTTGATAGTCTTATTATCAAAAATAAACATTGATGAGATCAGCTTTGATAGAGAATTCTATACTTGGGATATCATCTCATACATGAGCCAGCATGAGACCCCGAGATCTTGAGTGAGACTGTGGTGATGGAAAGCAAGGTTAAAGTCTTCTTTTGTGTATATTCATCCTCTGCTCTCATGCATATCAGTATCTCTCCCTAGACCTGCATAGAGTTCTGTATTTCTTTCTCACACCTTGAGGATACTGCTAAAGAAATTTTTGCCACATGATTAGACTGAATAAGTCTTGCATTGAAAACATGGTGATTAGTTTTGGATAACAATTTCCTAAAACACTGTCCTAATTGCTAAAAGTGCAGCCTTTATTCATCTGTCTGTCTGGTGGTTTTATTCAAGAAGGCAAATAATCAGAACGAGCCACACTTTCATTTATAGACACTAAACTCCTGTGTTTCACAGCTAAGACAAGGTAGGCGCTCAACGGTGTTAATGCTAAGCCAGAATTCTTATTCCACAGTCACACCACATGACTCAAAAATGTATAGTTAGCTAATTTGGAACTTGATAATTTGGTAGAATATAATCAAGAAGCAGAGTGTAAAGAAAAATTGCTGTGGGGAGCCTTTTACAAAACTTTAAAAATAATTTGTTCTGATATACATTAACTCTTGCATTTTTTCCTGGATCTTATTTAGTTCTACTTTGGACACAATTCTAGTAAGCTAGAATCCTCTTTTTTTATTGGAATGTAAGTGCTTTACAATGTTTTGTTGGTTTCTGCTGTACAACGTTGTGAATCAGCCATTGCTGTTCAGTCGCTCAGTTGTATCTGGCTCTTTGTGACCCCATGGACTACAGCATGCCAGGCCTCCCTGTCCATCACCAACTCCTAGAGCTTGCTCAAACTCATGTCCATTGAGAAGGTGATGCCACCCAACCATCTCATCCTCTGTCGTCCCCTTCTCCTCCTGCCCTCGATCTTTCCCAGCATCAGAGCCTTTTCCAATGAGTCAGCTTTTCACATCAGGAGGCCAAAGTATTGGAGTTTCAGCTTCAGCATCAGTCCTTCCAATGAATATTCAGGNGCTCAGTTGTATCTGGCTCTTTGTGACCCCATGGACTACAGCATGCCAGGCCTCCCTGTCCATCACCAACTCCTAGAGCTTGCTCAAACTCATGTCCATTGAGAAGGTGATGCCACCCAACCATCTCATCCTCTGTCGTCCCCTTCTCCTCCTGCCCTCGATCTTTCCCAGCATCAGAGCCTTTTCCAATGAGTCAGCTTTTCACATCAGGAGGCCAAAGTATTGGAGTTTCAGCTTCAGCATCAGTCCTTCCAATGAATATTCAGGACTGATTTCCTTTAGGATGGACTGGTTGGATCTCCTTGCAGTCCAAGGAACTCTCAAGAGTTTTCTCCAACGCCACATTTCAAAAGCATCAATTCCTCAGTGCTCAGCCTCCTTTATGGTCAAGCTCTCCCTTCCATACATGAACACTGGATCAGCCACGTATATCCATACATCCCCTCCCTCTTCGATCTCCCTCCACCTTCCTGTCCCGCCCCTCTATGTCCTCCCAGAGCACCAAGATGAGCTCCCTGTGTTTACAGTGGCTTCCCACTAGCTGTCTTACTTACATGTGGTCGTGTATATATGTATGCCAGTGCTCCCCTCTCAGTTTGTCCCTCTCCTTCCCCTTGATGTGGCCACAAGTCTGTTCTCCATATCTACGCCTCTGTTCCTGCCCTGCAGATGGGTTCATCAGCACCATGTTTCTAGATTCCATATATATGATCCTCTAGTGTCTTAGAGACTATACAGCGTAGAGGATTGCTGTATGGTCGCATAGTAGCAACGATGAGGGTTAACCCTGTTAATCAGACAGTGAGAGAACTCAGTGGCTAACCCCCATTGAGGGTTAATTGTGTGTCAGGCATTAGAAAATATTAAATCATTTCCTTTTCACGAGGATTCCATGAGGACCACATCTAAGGATGAAGAAGCAAAAGCTTGGTTTTCAGTTACTTGTCCAGGTTTCCCAGCTTGTGATAAAGCTGGGATTTGAATGAGGCAGGCTAGCCCTGATCTGAGCTCTTAATCATTTCCCTACACTTCAGAAACTTGCTGGAGAAACAGCTAAGTGTCTCCTTGAGGGCTGACCCAAAGGGAGCCCATCACTTCATTAGAAGCCAGTGTAAGAGGTGGTCATTATAATGAAGAGTCCCAATCATTATAGAGGCCCAGATTCCTCAGGAAACAGAGCCCAAGGCAGAAATTACAGCACATGTTAATGTTTATTAAGGGTGCAGTCCCAGGGGAACACGTATGAGGGCAAGAAGGAAGTCAAGACCTGCAGAAAGGGAGACCAAATATAGATGAGTATGTAATTTAATTGGTCACAGCTTTACAAAAAGTGCCAGCCTGTTTCTCAGTCACCCTGCTTGTCTCTAGGGAGGTCACATGGAACCTCTGCATCTTGGGACAGTCAGCCTGGAGATGGAGGGGAGGACAAGCAGCTCTTCTCTTGATTCTTTCCCTCTTTGACCTTCTATTGATCAGATCTGCCACCTGGGGCATCAACTCCTCAACTCTGTTGGGGTGGGTAGTGGATTGGGCTGAGCTGAATGGATCTTGACAGTACACAGAGGCTGGGCAGAGACTTTCAATGTATTTGGGAAAGATTTTTGGTTAAAACAAAGACTAAGCAGAAAAAAAACCCACAACCCATAGTATTGTGATGCCTACGTAGATGCCTGGAAAACTCCATTACCCAAAATGGCACTTTCCCCAGTGGCTCTGTTTTGTGAGGATGTCATGGTTCCTTTTTTTTTGATCCCTGGGGGTGACGAATGGCCCTGGAAGAACTGCCAGCCCTCCATATCTTTGATCGATGTGTGCCAAACCTCTTGCAACTCCTGTCCTTTCTTGAAACCTGAGTGCTGTTTTATCAACTGTCTGTGCGTGCATGAGTCGGGGATAGAAATGCAGGGGAGGGAGAAGAGAGTCTAGGGTTTGAGGATGCTGTGAAAGTGTAACTGCTTCATCTGCGTCCCCATCTCATTCCTTGTCACAATGTAATCATCTCCGTTGTCCTCCTCTTTGGGACCACCGCCACCATCATCTAGCACTGTTTCCTCTGTTAGATTCTCTGTAGGGTGTGTCACGTACTGGAAACCATGCAGTCCTCACATTAAACTTATGGCCAGGGTCTCAGGACCCTAGATTTACGGGTGTGGGAACTGAGGTTTAGAGAGGTTGGATAACTTGCTTAATTTCAAAAAGCTACAAGTAGCAGAGCCAAGGATCATCTCACTTCACAGTCCTTGTCCTTGTCCTGACTGCACACTGCCCCTGGAGCCCCATGTCGGGGCCTCTTAGAAAAATGCCTCCCCCACCCCCACCCTGGCCCTGTCCACCCCTTTTCTCATGTGCCTTTGTTGCTAGGAGCTTAAAAGGAATATCTGCAATATTCAGCAACCCATTATAATGTGTGCTGCATATTATACATGTCATATTTAATATAATGATCATATAAGAGAACTATAACACATATTAAATACATGTACAGTATGCTCTAACTCTTTGTGACCCCATGGAGTGTAGCCCGCCAGGCTCCTCTGTCATGGGATTCTCCAGGCAAGAATACTAGAGTGGGTTGCCATGCCCTCCTCCAGGGGATCTTCCCAACCCAGGGATCGAACCCACACCTCCTGCATCTACTTCATTGCAGGCAGATTCTTTACGACTAAGCCACTGGGAAAGCCCCCCAAAACATACTATATAACACATAATATACATCATATAGTATCATATGTTATAAAGGTATAATATGTTATATATTTGATAGTATCAGATAAAGTATGCCATTATATATTGTATATATTGAGCACCTACTATGTGATGAGCTTTGTTCTAGGCACCAAGTTAGACCAGTGAGTCAAGTGGACAAAAATCCTTATCCTTGTAACATTCTAATGGAGAAATAGATAATAATCAAGATAAGTATAACATGCAATGTGTTAGATGGGTTTAAGGAAGGAAGAAAGAATGTGTGTAGGTAGCAGAGGGTTTCAGAGAAGGCCTCTTTAAGACAGCCTCTGGATTGAGTCATAAAGGAGTTTCAGATATGGAAGCTTGTTACTTCAGCTTACAGGAAGGCAAGAAAGACAGGGCACAAACTTGGCTGATAGTCACAGACAAACTCTGATAACTGCTCTTCATGATCAACAAAACCGCTAGGAACTGTAGGAGGAGTGTAATTTAAAAGACACAGTTGTAAATGCAGATTTGTTCAACCCAGAAGTATCCTATTTTAAAGTATTTTCCAGTGAATCAAAAGTCTTGATATCAATGTGTATGTGCTAATTGCTCAGTCCTGTTTGACTCTTTGCAACCCCATGGACTGTAGTTCACCAGGCTCCTTTGTCCATGGGATTTTCCAGCCAAGAATACTGGAGTGGGTTACCATTTCCTTCTCCATGGCGTCTTTCTGACCGAGAGACTGAGCCCAGGTTTAATGCATTGGCAGGTGGATTCTTTACCACTCTGAGCCAGGGAAATCATCCATCTCAAAAATTTTTTTTTAATTCCAACATGCCCACATCTTAAGAAGAAAATCTATTTACCTTGGTAATGATATAATTATTTCCCATCCTCCTTCTAGAGTCTGTTTTTCTGAATACTGTTTTACAGCAACTCTACTTTGATTTTTACCAAATGTGTTGTCTTTAAGGGGCTTTCCCAGTGGCATAATCAGCAAAGAACCTGCCTGCAATGTAAGAGACCTGAGTTTGATCCCTGGGTCAGGAAGATCCCCTGGAGGAGAATCCACTCTAGTATTCTTGCCTGGAAAATTCCATGGGCAGAGGAACCCAGGAACCTACAGTCCATGGGGCCACAATGAGTCAGACATGATTGAACAAATAAGCACTCGCTCACTCATTGTCTTTCAAACTGTTGAACTGAGCGGATGCTGCTTCAGGTGTGATGTCGTAGCTGCTGGGTGAGGTGCTTGGTGCCTTGCTAGAATTTCTGTTCTAGTTGGGAGGATAAGGCATACCTGTGGGAAAATAGAAAGTGTGCTATCCTGTTTAATAAAAGAAACATGTCTATACCCTGTACCTAAATTACTAATTTTCAAAGAATTTGAGTAATTTAATATCCCTCTTTTGGCCAAAATTATAATTGAACTGGATAGTTAAACACTCTTTGATGATTCTTTGGAGCATGTTTAGTGCAGGGCCCTGCTTTGAAATTTGAGGATGATGAGACTTATTGAGATAAAGTGACTTATCTACCATCCCAAAATGGTCAGTGGTACAACTGAGCCTAGAACCCAGGACTTGCAATCATGTGCCGCTGTTTTGCTGAGATCTGTTTCCATGAATCAGAAGATGCTGAGTCTTAGGTTGTCATTGTTAACCATATTTACTACTGAGATGTGGAGATACCAACTTGGCCATAAGCAGATATCATCTTTTACTAGAATGGCTGACCCCAGAGTTGACTGTGCACTTTATACTTGTGAGGATTCTGGGTGACCATGCTCTATGATATTTTGCAACTTATTTTACATTCTGTTGTTTACTGACCTAAAAACATCACACCTACCTTTCATTTGAAGCAAAGGGCAGGACACACTTTTCTTTTTAAGTCACACGTGCTCAGTTTTTAGTCACAGAACTCTGGAAATCATTAGCATATGCAAACACTCCTTTTCCCAAAGTGGATTTCTACTCTGCAATTATATGCTGTTTGGGATAAGATTAAATAAGTCCAACATTAGAACACTACACATTAAAATGAGAAACAGTAGCATTGTCATTCTAAAATATTAGGGAGCTATGAAAAACACGAGCACAACACATCCCCATCTGGCTCTGGCAGTGCCTGGTAAACCCAGTGATGCCCAGCCCTGTTCCTGTGGCTTCACTGGGAGAACACTGGGCTGCTGAAAATTCTCTGCTGAAACTGGCTGGCCAGACTGCTAGTGTGGGTTGGTGAAAAGGAGAGGTTTCTGCTTTCTTTGTTCTGATCAAACTCAGTGCAGGTTTTCCAGCTGTGAGGTCAAATTTCCAGCCCTTTGGTAAAATTAAAGCGTCGCTTTGTCTAGTTGCCAGTGCTGGTCTCGGGCTGGCAGGGCTGCGGTGGGAAAGCACACGGGTGGGAGCATGTAGGTGGGACTGGTTCTGGGACAAACACTGAAGCGTCCTGGGGACCTCGGACGCTCAGTTAACACGAAGAGCTTGGTACCCGGGTTTATGAGTAGATGCAATGGCACGCCACTCCAGTACTCTTGCCTGGAAAATCCCATGGATGGAGGAGCCTGGTAGGCTGCAGTCCATGGGGTCGCTTTCACTTTCACTTTTCACTTTCATGCATTGGAGAAGGAAATGGCAACCCACTCTTGCCTGGAAAATCCCAGGGATGGGGGACCCTGGTGGACCCTGGTGGGCTGCCGTCTATGGGGTCGCATAGAGTCAGACACGACTGAAATGACTTAGCAGCGGCAGCAGCCCTGTCACTCAGGAAGATTTCTCTGCTTGCAGGGGGGGTCTTTCCTAGTTGGCCCGTGGGATTTTTAATGAAGATGTTGGAAATAGCAGTGCTGCTTTGTTTCCACTTCTAACCAGAAGCTGAATGAAGATCAGAAGTTCTCTGTCCCTCTCAAATGGATCCTAGCATTTCTCACTTCAGATAACGAGTGTGGTTTTCATTGCTTGTGTGTTTCTCGTTATTGTTTTCTGTCTTTCAGTGTCTGTGAGTCGCTCAGATTTGGTAGATCTTGAATAAACATATGAATCCCAAATAACTGTAGTAAGAAATGCAGAAGATACTGAGCAGGAAGTTACTGGATTTCCTTTAGTAAGCAAATGTATCCTAGAAGCTCATGGTTGAAAATTGCTTTTTATTTAATGAGTCACTTTTATTGGAAGGTAATGATTATGTCCAGGCCATAAATACAGTGTAAATTCCCTTCAGCAGACATTAAAAATATGACTTTCAATTGCAAGCAGCTTTAAAGGCTTAAGAATATTGAGGTACAAATTTTCAAACCTGTATGTTCTATACACATATGGATAAAAACAAATGAATAAAACCCGAGTTCATGCATAGCATAACATGTTTCTGACCACCATCTGTGGTTGAATACTGCAGGTTGAATGAGAACATGTAACAGTGTAATGATAAAGGGTTTTAAAGGTGTTGCTGCGTGTGCCATCTCATTTATTGTTGCAGTATCCTGTGAGTTATTACCCTCTCTCCATTTTACAAATGAGGCACAAGATGGTTTGGTGACTTGCCCAAATACTTCATCTTTCCAACATGTTGCCTCTTCTTATGTTTATGAATATGTAATTTTTAAGACTATCGGTTTGAACAATCCAGTTTCAAAGTTTAATTATATTTTTCTTCCAGGAACTCTCAGGCAGCAATAGGAGTTATTACTGGTGGTTAAACTTAATAGTTTATATAGGGATAATTTTTAAAAATCCAACTGTGCTCCAAATTTACCTAGGAAATAAAACTGTATGTATCAAGATTCTGTTCAGCTGCCCAGAGGGCAGATGACAAAACTTTTTCAAAACATTTTTATACTCATAATACCAAGATATTGAACTGACTGTTTCCAGCTAGCTCTGTGATTTTGTTGGATTAGCCAGGCATGTGCAAGATTAGGGTGTATAGGCCCAGCTTGAACTATATCCCTCATCTTAGTTCAGCATCAGCTGGGTATCTATCTTTCTGCTTAATTGTAAGCTCCTTTGGCAGGATTTATTTTTCTTTTTTTCTCTTAAAAAAAAAGATTGAAATGTAGTTGATTTACAACATTATGTTAGTTTTAGGTATACAGTAAAATGACTCAGTTATATATATATTTCAGATTTTCCATTATAGAACGTTATAAGATACTGAATGTAGTTTCCTGTGCTGCTGTTGCTGCTGCTAAGTCGCTTCAGTCATGTCTGACCCCATAGACGGCAGCCCACCAAGCTCTCCCGTCCCTGGGATTCTCCAGGCAAAAATACTGGAGTGGGTTGCCATTTCCTTCTCCAATGCATGAAAGTGAAAAGTAAAAGTGAAGTTGCTCAGTCGTGTCTGAGTCTTAGCGACCCCATGGACTGCAGCCTACCAGGCTCCTCTGCTCATGGGATTTTCCAGGTAGGAGTACTGGAGTGGGGTACCACTGCCTTCTCTGGTAGTTTCCTGTATTACACAGTAAATCCTTGTTGTTTATCTATTTTGTATATAATAGTTTGTATCTGTTAATCCCGTACTCCTAATCCAACAATCCTACTCCTGGGCATATGTCTGGAGAAGACTCTGAAAAGATCCACAATGTTCATAAACAGTGCTATTTACAATATCAAGACTTGGAAGCAATGCAAGTATCTACCAACAGATGCTAAGTCTGCTGCTGCTGCTGCTAAGTTGCTTCAGTTGTGTCTGACTCTGTGCAACCCCATAGACGGCAGCCTACCAGGCTCCCCTGTCCCTGGGATTCTCCAGATGAGAACACTGGAGTGGGTTGCCATTTCCTTCTCCAGTGCATGAAAGTGAAAAGTGAAAGTGAAGTCACTTAGTTGTGTCCGACTCTTCACAACCTCATGGACTGAAGCCCACGAGGCACTTCCATCCATGAGATTCTCCAGGCAAGAATACTGGAGTGGGGTGCCATTGCCTTCTCCAGATGCTAGATTTAGGTAAAGGTATATACACCACAAAGGATTTCCAAAGATTTATTTCTTAAGCACAGTTGTGTCCTGTGCTCACCAGTCAGAGCTTGATTGAGGGTTTTTGGAAAAAAAGGAAAAGGAAAGGGCTGGCTATGTACCTCCAGCCACAGCTCTGCATTTCTGTCTCATTACTTTGCAAAGGTTGGATGAGGTGAAGGAGACATGTTTTCTATAATGTTTTCTGTAATCAGCTTCACCTCTGAGCAGGTGGGGGTTTGACCCAGGAGCTTTCTTGTTCTACTGTGGTTCAAAGTTTTGAATAACTAGTATGTAGATAAAGAAAATTGAGACACAAATGCTCTCCTGAAGAGCTTCCTTGCCAGTGCTGGAGATCCATGGCTTATTTTCTCCTAGTTATTGAAGATAGGGACAAAAAGAAAAATAGGTTATATTTAAAAGTAATTTTACTTCGTAATAACTTTTCATCGTCCCATTGACCCCAGTAGGGTTTTTTAGCTTGTATTTAAACATTCTTTCTCTGTACCCAAACAGAGCCAAAAGGAAAAAAAAAAAAAAGTCCACAGAGCTGCCCATCACTTTTTGAAAATATTTTGGGCACATCAGAAGGCATGTGAGATCTGAGTTCCCTGAGCAGAGGTTGACCCCAGTTCCCCTGCACTGGTAGCCAGAGTTCTCACCATTCGGTGAGCGGGGAGGCTCCTGCCGCCGCTTCTGGGTAAGCATCCTCTCTGATTCCTGCCGCCACTTCTGGGTAAGCGTCCTCTCTGATTCCCCGTGCTTTCTCGTCACCTGCCGCTTCTCTTGGCCGTTTCTTAGGCTGACTCTGTTATCTGAAGGACTTTGTCATCCACATAATTCCCTTATCTTTCTTTTCTCCACTCTGTTTTTTCAGTAAGGCCATACTAACTTATCACTGGCAGCTTCAGCTCACCAAGCCCTGCACATCCCTGCCTCTTTCGGCAGCTGCTGCCTCACACCCTGGCTGGCACTTTGGGATCATTTCAGGCAGTGATTGTTACCTAGGGTATTCCATACTGTTTCCACTGTGCCAAGGGCCTCCAATTTCACCACTCTCTTTTGGGCATTTTTTAAAAAAACTATCTTCACCCTCAGCTTCTACTTTATATGCGTTGCCTTCTTCTGCTGTTTCTTTGCAAAAGTACTTTACTGTTTTTCAAAGTCAGGTTTTTGTCACCCGCCAACCATCCTGCCATCCACGTGCTTTCTATTGACAAAACTTCTCTGACTTCTGTAACTATTTTGTCTTTCCCTTAATTCCACCTTCTTCTTCAGCAGGAAATAATCTACTTTTCTTCTTAGAATAGCATGGTTTCAAGCTTGTTCCACAACTGACTTTGTGTATATACTAAATGAGTTATTTTATATACCACTCATGGTCAAGATTCTTTCATATATTCTTTAGCCTTTGTCATTCCAAAAGGAATGTAATGGAAATTAATGGTGCTCGGTTGTACCTGCCCCCAAAGGCCGAAACATATGTTTGAAACACAGAGCATTCAGTTATCAAACATTCCTATATTTACCAAGCCATGACTCCTTTTTTTCTGACAGGTAGTGTATACTACTTTTGATAAGTTACATTGTTTAATGCGGCCAAGAAACTGGTCCTCACAGATGGGGAATCATCTCTTCTGTACAGGCCAGGCAGTTCTCACTGGTGCTAACCCAGACCAAGGCAGATTATCCTGGATTGGCCCCCACCAAATTGAATATTTTGAGTGAGAGATGAGAAAACAGCCTGATACTCTGGGCTAGGGCGGTTCATTTTCTGTTAGCCAAGAGACTCTTGTGGACAAATGAGAGAGAGGTTTGCAGGTTAGCCCTTAGCTTTGGCTTCTTCATCTGTTTATATTCAGGGTGAGTATCTTCACTGATGTCATCAAAAACAACCTAAGTATCAGAAAAAGAAAAGCAAAATTGTGCGTTTGGGTTTGAGCTTTGTCACTGTTTTAGAATTGCCAACATGACTAGAATAGGGTCTTTGGAGCAAAAGAATATGGGCTGAAGTTCTCTCAGTTTGAGGAAGGAAGAAGCTCGACAAAGAATCAGAGCAAGTTCTGAAAGATGGATGTCCCAGGATGGGGCTGTGAGGTGAGGTCAGGTTGAAGGGGCTGTTTAGGTCATCACTGGAAGAACATTTGGAGGAAGTAACCATGAGACAAGAGGGATAGCACCATTGTTTGATGCCCTTGTTGGGATGGAATGCCATCATCTAATCAGATTTGTGTGTGTGTGTGTGTGTGTGTGTGTGTGTGTGTGTTCAAGGAAGAGCCAGGAACAAAACAGTATAGGTGAGGATCTGTTCTCAAGATAAATGGGGTTAAATTTTATAACAGGAATGATATGCAGGAAAGGTTCGGGTTGAAAACAAATGTGAGTATGTCTGTTGCAGGGAGTGGCACCTCTTATCCTCACAATTCCCGTTTGACCTTTGTGACCTTTGACACTTACCGGGCCTCCTGCTAGCAGCTGGAGTGCACAGTCTGTGCCTGGGATGTGGACATCACACTTGCTCTGTGGCCTGCAGTGTTTTGTGGCTCTTATGCAGTGCTCCCTGCTCCATCACCCTTTTCCAGGCTGAGTTGGCTGTCTGCTCCGTCTGTCTCCTGTGATTATACAGCTGTTTCTTTTCTTCTTTTTTGAGCACCCTGAAAGAAACCGTGTTGACTGTGCCTCCCTCTGTGAGGTGGCGCCCGTGTGACCTTGACAGCCACAGGCATAATTTTTACCCACCCTTCAGGGTTAAGGATAGTCAGTCTAATTTAGCTGTCTTCATAGGGCTGCCCTGGGGGCTCAGACCATAAAGAGTCCGCCTGCAGTGCAGGAGACCTGGGTTCAGTCCCTGGGTTGAGAAGATCCCCTGGAGAAGGGAATGGCACTCCAGTATTCTCGCCTGGAGAAGCCCATGGACAGAGGAACCTGGTGGAATATAATCCATGGGGTTGCAAAGAGCTGGACACGAATTGACACTTTCACAGAGCCGAGGCAAAACCCAGATCCCATTCTCTTTAAGGAAGTTCCCTTTTGAGAGAGAATGTCTTGGTAACACACCAGTCTTTGATTTAGCAGCTAGAATTCGTTCATGGGTTGGGAGAGGGGGTGGGAGGGGTCACATCTCCACGTGCGGGTGCCAGAATGTAGACTCTGCTCCACACTCCTACCCCAGTTGACCTCTTTCTGTCCATGAGCTGTTCAAGGGATGATGTCCTTAAGGAAACATGGGCATCTTCCTGGTTTTGATTTTGGCTTTTGTTGTACCGAGGTGAAACTCACATAACATGAAATTTACCATTTTCAACTGCTGGATCCTGTGGCATTTACACTGTGGTACAGCCAAGACCTCTTTCTAGTTCCAAACCGGGGTACTCACCGAGCAGGGACTCTCAGTCCCCTCTCCCCCTCGGCTGCAGACCACCAGTCTGTCTTCTATCTTCCGTTTCTGTTGTTCCTAAGCACAGAGTATAGCCATGTGATTCAGGGACCCCACGGTTAAAAGAGAAGGTGGAATCTTAGGGACTGGGATTTATGTTTTCATAAATCCAGGAGGTGAGTTTCAAGGATAAAACCACATCTTGCTTTATCTTCCCATTAGTGACAAAAGAAAGATGTTATATTTCTGAAGCACGTTTTATCTGACTTTGAAAGAATAAACCTATACATTTTGTTCGAGCAGATAGCCAGCTAGCTGAAAGTTGATGAACTGTTTTTTTTTTCATTTTAAAATTTTATATTTTGATGAATCCTAGTAACAGTATGAAAGTTTATGGATTAATTGCCCATTTTAAGTATCCTATTCTGTTTTTTTTTTCTTGGAGAGAAATATTTTTGAAACACTATTCATTACAGGAAAATAAGCATGCCAGACCTAAGAAAGAGAATGAAAGAAACATGAGATGCTGTCTTTTTCTCAAACATTGGAGGGGAGTTTGTGTGCTTGCAGCGGGATTTTTGTTTCATGGGTTTTTGTTGCTTCTTTATTGCAGTATTAGTTACTTTCAGAGGACCTGATCTTATAAAATGCCAAAAGATCCAGGAGAAAATTGAATGCTTTGGCTCAAATCAATTGCATATTATGTTAGAAGACAGCAGACTTCATGAAAACACCTCGTGTTAAGGGGGCAGAAGCTGAATTTTCCTTTGATTCTAGATTTTAATATCGACTTCCAGTATTGAATAATGAAAAAAACACAGTTTCACATGTATTTTTAATTTTCTCAAGTTTGAAAGTTGCATGAGGCTCACACTGACCCTTGGAAGTGGATTTCAGAGCTGGTATTTAAAATACAAGATTCACAGAGACCAAAATGGTGGGATGGTCAACTGGAGTGTCATTTTCTGGAATAAGCAGTATTTATATTATCCTTTTTCAATATTTTCTTCAATTTTCATTTGGTGAATCTGGTTGTTATTAAAGCGACAAAGCTAATGGAGTTACCTGCTGGGGTGGCTTCTCCCAGGAAGCCACCTGGAATAAAACCTTTTGTATACTGAGGGGAGATTGTTATGAGGTTCTGCCTCACAAGAGGGTCCCCTGAAGGTTAAACAGGAACATTCTCTGATTCTTCAAGAGTGTCCTTTGGTGTTAATCTTCCTGCCACCACCTAGATGCCTGTCAGCCCCAACTTAAATCCATTTTGAGATACGCCTTGGTCTTCCCTAAATTAAACACAAGAACAAACAAATACCTTGGAGGGTTTTACCTCCTTTAAGTTTTGCTCATCTTGAGATTGCCATAGTTTAATGGCCTTTTTCAAGTGTGTATCAGGAAGGATGTTCATGGACACACCAAATCATAGATCAAGACGTACTATTTCAGGCGACTCTGTTCTTGTTCAGTTTTTTTTTTTTTTTTTAATTCAATGACAACATTTTAAAATTCCACAGTGCTTTACAATTTTCCAAGTTTCACACACATGATTTTATATAAGCCCACAATAAGCCTTTTTTAAAAGTCCTCTACCTTATCTGCCTTCCAATGTAGGGGACACAGGTTTGAGCCCTGGTTAGGGAACTGGGATCCCACCTGCTGTGGGGCAACTATGCCAGCTCATTGCAAGTAGAGAAGCTCCTGCTGAGCCCACGGGCTCTGGAGCCCATGCTCCATAACAGGAGAAGGCCAACCCTACAAGGAGAACCCCATGGGTGCTGCAGCTAGGGAAAAGCCCAAGGGCTGCAACGAAGCCCCAGTGCAGCAAAAAATAAAACAGATACGGGAGTAGAACCCTTACCCTCCCCTCTCATCCCTCTCCCTGCTGGTAACCACTTGTTTGTTCTCTGTATCTGTGAGTCTGCTTCTTTTTGGTTTTATTCACTAGCTCATTTGCTTTTTAGATTCCACATTTTTGTGGTATCATGCAGTATTTTTCTTTCTCCATGTGGCTTACTTCACTTAGCAGAAGGTCATCCAAGTCCATCCATGTTGCTGCAAATGGCATTATCTCATTCTTTTTTATGTCTAAGTAATATTCCACTGTATATACATACCACTTCTTGTCCATTCATCTGTTGATGGACACTTAGGTTGCTTACATATCTTGTCAATTGCAAATAATGCTGCCACAAACATTGGCATGCATGTGTTTCTTAAAGAGTATCTGCCACAAGATAGCAGGTGTAGAGAGAACCAAACATCCGCACTTAAAAGTGGATAATTCATTCTAAATCAGATGATTCTGAGATACGTAATATGCAGAACACACTTGGAGGGCCACTGTCCTAGCCTGTTGAAGTCGCTGGGGGCCTTGCTTTATTATACAGGATATTTGCTTTTTCTCCTGATGTTGAATCATGAGAAAATTTAGTGAGATGTTCAGGACCTAATTCCAGTCGTTAGAAAAATGTTGACAAAGGCAAGTAGCCTGGATTCAGAGTTCAGAGACAAAGCCCTGGAGACTCTTATTCTACATTGGCACTGCCTTCCGTATACTGAAACTGAGACACTTTTATACCCTTTCCCTGGCTTGTCCTTCAACCCACATTTTCCCTGTCACGCCCTCTGGGATTTTTTTTTTTTTTTAACATATCCATAGTTTTGATTTTTGTAGTGACAACTTTTATTTATTTTTTTTTATTTTTTAATGTTTTTAATTTTTTTTACTTTATTTTACCTTACAATACTCTATTGGCTTTGCCATACATCGGCATGAATCATGAGAGATTTTGTCAGATGACTTGCTGTCATCCAGCTATGCTAGATCTACAGAATTTTTTGAAAGGAAAGAAGAAAAGGGATGGGCAAATAAAAAATTTTTAAGGGAAAAGAAAAATGAGATTAACTTGGCATGTTATCTCTTTGCCTGCCAATCCAAACATATATATTTGAACCAACAAATTTCCTCTGGAATGCGCAGATTGTAAGGTATACTTCCCAGGAGTCGCTGGAGCCCAACAAAGAAATTTACATGTGTTTTACAGGAGGTTTGCCTCCCCACAGGAACATGTGCAGACACAAGTGTGATAACTCATTAATACCAGCCTCCCTTTCTGTGTGATTGGAAGTTGGGGGAGGAGGGGCTATCTTTTAACTCTGAAGCAGCGATTTGGGGACAGCCTGCAGAGATGGCATTTCCTTGTAAAAATCTCTGAGGGTTTCACACTGGTCACCCCTCACTTTCTTCCCATCTGCATACCCCCTGGTAAATAGCCTTCACTCTTTCTCTGTCTGGTATATCAGGGAAGAAATGGGGAAAGAATGGCTTCCCAAAGAAAAAGGAAAATTCTTGTAGTGCATTTGAATGACGAAACTGTATTTCTCAGAGGGTTTATTCCTAGAAAAAGGAAAGAGAATAGTAGGAATATGTATGTCCCAGAATTCTGACCATGAAACCGCAGAAAAGAACTTTGACTCACAACTCACTTAAGCTAATCCCTCCGCTA
>SJYV01005008.1:536192-551764 GCA_006410875.1 Neotragus pygmaeus | reverse complement strand
GTGAACCATGAACTTCCAAATGTTCAAGTTGAATTTAGAAAAGGCAGAGGAACAAGAGATCAAATTGCCAACATCTGCCAGATCATCAAAAAAGCAAGAGAGTTCCAGGAAAACATCTACTTCTGCTTTATTGACTGCACCAAAGCTTTTGACTATGTGGATCACAACAAACTGTGGAAAATCCTTAAAGAGATGGGAATACCAGACCACCTTACCTGCCTCCTGAAAAATCTGTATGCAGGTCAAGAAGCAACAGTTATAACTGGACACGGAGCAACAAGTTCAGTTCAGTTCAGTTGCTCAGTCGTGTCCCACTCTTTGCGACCCCATGAATCACAGCACGCCAGGCCTCCCTGTCCATCACCATCTCCTGGAGTTCACTGAGACTCATGTCCATCGAGTCGGTGATTCCATCCAGCCATCTCATCTTCTGTCATCACCTTCTCCTCCTGTCCCCAATCCTTCCCAGCATCAGAGTCTTTTCCAATGAGTCAACTCTTCACATAAGGTGGCCAAAGTACTGGAGTTTCAGCTTTAGCATCATTCCTTCCAAAGAACACCCAAGTCAAATAGACAGGGAAACAATGCAAACAGTGGCTGACTTTATTTTGGAGGGCTCCAAAATCACTGCAGATGGTAACTGCAGTCATGAAATTAAAAGACCCTTGCTCCTTGGAAGAAAAGCTATGACCAACCTAGATAACTTATTAAAAAGCAGAGACATTACTTTAGCCACAAAGGTCTGTCTATTCAAAGCTATGGTATTTCCAGTAGTCATGTATGGATGTGAGATTTGGACTATAAAGAAAGGTGAGCTCCAAAGAATTGATGGGGTTTTTATTTGTTTTGTTATTTATTTAATTGAAGTTAATTACTTTACAATATTGTGGTGGTTTTTGCCATACACTGACATGAATCAGCNAGTAGTCATGTATGGATGTGAGATTTGGACTATAAAGAAAGGTGAGCTCCAAAGAATTGATGGGGTTTTTATTTGTTTTGTTATTTATTTAATTGAAGTTAATTACTTTACAATATTGTGGTGGTTTTTGCCATAAACTGACATGAATCAGCCATAGGTGTACATGAATCCCCCATCCAGAACCCCCTACCACACCCTCCCTATCCCATCCCTCTGAGTTGTCCCAGTGCACTGGCCTTGAGTGCCCTGTTTCATGCATCGAACTTGGACTGGTGATCTATTTCATATACGGTAATATACATGTTTCAATGCTGTTCTCTCAAATCATCCCACCATCACCTTCTCCCACAGAGCCCAAAAGACTGTTCTTTATATCTGTGTCTCTTTTGCTGTCTCACATATAGTGTCATTATTACCATCTTTCTAAATTCCATATATATGCATTAATATAATGTATTGATGTTTTTCTTTCTGACTTACTTCACTCTGTATAATAGGCTCCAGTTTCATCCACCTCATTANACTGTCTCTTATACACATCTTCTTCTTAATATCTTCTGCTTCTGTTAAGTCCATACCATTTCTGTCCTTTATTGAGCCCATCTTTGCGTGAAATGTTCCCTTGGTATCTCTAATTTTCTTGAAGAGATCTCTAGTCTTTCCCATTCTGTTGTTTTCCTCTATTTCTTTGCATTGATCGCTGAAGAAGGCTTTCTTATCTCTTCTTGCTATTCTCTGGAACTCTGCATTCAGATGCTTATACCTTTCCTTTTCTCCTTTGCTTTTTGCCTCTGTTCTTTTCACAGCTCTTTGTGAGGCCTCCCCAGACAGCCATTTTGCTTTTTTGCATTTCTTTTCCATGGGGATGCTCTTGATCCCTGTCTCCTGTACAATGTCAGGTAAAAGGTAAAGAATCTGCCTGCCAATGCAGGAGACCTAGGTTTGATCCCTGGGTTCAGAAGATCCTCTGGAGAAGGTAATGGCTAATGGCTACCTACTCCAGTATTCTTACCTGGAAAATTCCATGAACAGAGGAGTCGACATGCTAAGTCCATGGGATCACACAGAGAGTTGGACATGACGTAGCAACTGACACTTTCACTTTCAAGGTGGGTTGTCAAGTGCATGGTGCATAATAAAAGCTCTCATTTACTAAGTGGTATGGACATGCTCATCTTGGTGAGATGCCTTAAAATAATCTTCACAGTAGCAATTAGAAATGGGTACTGTTACTTTCCCCTTTTACTGAGGATAAAATCAGACAGAGAAGTTAGTGATCACATATTAGTAGGTGTCAGAGTAAATGTCACGTCTGTTTGTTTCCAATGCTATTCTCTTAAACACTGCAATTACAGCAGTGTAACACCCTGACGTATTAAACTGAATTGTGCTTTTCCTCACTGCCTCACTTTTGATCACTCTAATCAGCTGGTAGTTTTCACTGCCTTGTGGAGAATTGGGGCATTCTAGACAGGGAGCAGAGTAAGCAGGGGGCATGTCCATAAAAAAGCAAAGAAAGAAAAAAATGGGGGAAGAGCTATTTTTTAACTTCCAAAATAGGTTTTTGAAAGCCACATCAAAAATAACAGTTTTAAAAGCACAGATTTTGATCCTAAAAGCTAAGTTTTGTTGAGAGAAGAAAAGCCTCCTGAGAATAAAAAATAAAGGTCTCTGAAAAAGGTGGTCATAGGGTTTATGCCATAGTAATAGGTTGGAAAGAAACTAGAGGAAGATTTATAAGCTTCCCTCTCCTCACCTGATCCTCCCCAGCCTAGCTGAAGATCTTCAGGTAGGTAGAGGAGGAGAGTTAGTTAGGACCTGAGCAGGGAGAAGGGGTCTGAGTTCTGCAGTGATGGGGCCAGACCTGGGCCATCCCCTAGGCAGACGAGCAAAGCCACCCGTCTGGAGGGAGTGCCAGGGCCAGCCAGGGCCACGTCTGCTGGCCTTCCCCTTTCCCAGGGGCACCACGTGTCACCTCCAGGAGCCGTGGTGGTTGTTCCGCACTGCACCTCAGGGCCTCCTCAGCGGCTGCCTGCGTGCTGCCTGAGCACCGTCCAGTGGAACCCATGCTCCCCCACACCCTGGCAATCTGCTGAGCCTTGATGTGGCCATCCAGGCCGTGGGGATGCCTCATTTCAGGGCCCAGGATAGTCAAAGCCTTGCAAACGAGACCTGGACCTTACCTGGGTAGGACTGACTGTATTTCCAAAGGAGAAGTGAAGCTACTCTGCGATGCCTTCCAGGGGCAGCTGGGACCAAAGCTGATCCTGAGGATGAGGAGGACCTCGGAAGTGAGGGGATGAGACAAGCTTTCAAGGAGGGTGAGCAGAGTGCATAGCTATGGAAAAGCATGATGCGTGTTGTAAAAATACTACTTAAATCCTGAAGTTACAGTCTGGGGCTAACATCTGCCATGGGGGACCTTGAATGTGAGAACAGAGTTTCACCTTCAGCCTGCAGGCACTGAGGAGTCATTGAAGCTATCTCTTGTTTGGTGATCTTTACAATGAAATCCTCTACTAACCATTTTGCACACATGTAAGAATGACTCACTTAATATTCAAAAAGAGCTCCAGAGAGGCTGAATAACTGACCTGAGGTTACACAACTGGGAAGAAATAGAACACCGCAGATTTGAACCCTGGATTTGTCTGCCTGAGACAGAATCTCATGTTCTTCCAAGTCTACCAAGCTGTCCCTCAGCCTGTGCGTGCAAGTTGGGACTAGCAGCCTTGGTCATGCTTGGCTCTAGAGCAGTCAGACTCCAGGCTCCCTCCAAGGGGGGGAGTTGAGGATACCTTTGCAAACTTGCAGATGAATGTAACACCCCTGTCCCCCCAAAGGCTTCCTAGCCTAGTCGTTCCCCAGTTGGCCCCTCATGCTCTTAATTTGCATTTTGAGTGAGGAGTTAAATCACTGCCATTCACCCATTAGTTTTGGTCCCTAGCTGTAGATGGGTGGTTCTTTATCTTGACATCTTAGCTCCTGCATCTGTGCTTTGTAAAAGTGTGTAATGTTTTTCTTCTTGTTCTTCAGAGTGACTTAGTTCCTGTGCCAAGGGAGGGCAATGTGTAAGCTTTTACTCTGAGTTCTTCTTATTTATATGGAGTTTAAATCTGTGTTCTGTCAGCTCATCAACTGGTCTACTTTTCATCCAGTTAATGACAAATGCCGACGGTGCAACGGTGCGAATGTGTGACGTTCAAAACAGACAGCTCCGCAGTTTCGTGCTTTCAGGTCCGTCCCTCCCTCCAGCCGGGAGATTTATCTCCATGAGCTGACAGTTGACCTCTGCAGGCACTTACTTCTACCTGTCCTTTCTGGAGTTTTCCTTGGCACCTCAGAGTGAGGGATGCGATTTGTTAACATCAACAGTTCTTTGAGATAGACAGGACAAGCGTCCTGGTGCTCTCTTCAGGGGTGAGGCATCCACAGAACGCAGAAGTTGCTCCGCTGCCCCATGGAGCGGTGGCCAGTTGTCCAGAATGCTCAGTCCTGTCCGTTGCATTGGCATTCAGCAGTTCAGCATCAGGCTCAGGTTGGAGTAACTCGGACACCTACCTTCAGATTATCAGCCGCGTCTCTCTTCCCACTTCCCCCTCCTCACGTCTTCTCTTCGTCTCTCACACACATGTACACAAATACACATCATATTCCAGCCCAGCTGAAGCATGGCAATTTCCCAGGATGTTCTGTTTGCTTTCTTACCTCTGAGCATCTGCCAGTGTTGCGTTATTATTAGCACTGACATAACGGTAATCACAACAGTGATGGCTATCCACTCCTCAGTCCCAGGTTCTTTCCTCACATCTTTCCATATGGATGAAGAGGGAACGCTGGGAGCATCTGACGCTCCAGGGCAAATTTCTGCCCGGCCATGGGGCTGTTCCCTTTGCCTCGGCTGGGCTCCCCCCAGCCACCCACCTGCCTGCTGTGGTTTCTCTCTGGGACTCAGGGCTCCCCCCGCTCCGCTGTGCCTCTACACCCCAATCCCTTAGTGTAGCAGGATGCACGCTGCCTCTTGTGGGTCAGTGGATGTGGCTCTCTCCTCTACTTGAGTCAGGGACCGCAGCGTCTGTCTTGTTTGGAACTGGGTTTCCAGGTCGAGTTTACAGTAGACTGCTGCAGCTCGGTCAGGGTGGAATGACTGATGGACGGTGTTGGGCCGTCGTGGAAGGACATGCTGCTCAGCACCCATCAGCTATTTTGTGCTCGTGACTTTTGAAGCCCTCTCCCCTCCAAGCCCACAGCCATGATCAATAAGGATTTGTGGACCAACTCAGTGAGCCTGAGGAAGATGAGTCTGGAAACCCTGTGACGACTCTCAGGACCTGACAGAGCCTTGGACTGCCCTGGAAACAGGCGGACCCTGACCTCGTGTCTGAGCTGCTGGCAGGCCATCTTTTCCGTGGCTGTGGGTGTGTGCAGAGGCAGGGTGACTGCTTGTTTCTGAGTGGGACCTGTATGTCAGTGTTATGGAAAGCAAAAGGGAAAGTGTTAGGTGCTCATTAGTGTCCTACTCTGTGTGTGTGACCCCATGGATTGTGGCCCACCATGCTTCTCCATCCATGAGATTCTCCAGACAAGAGTACTGGGGTGGGTAGCCATTCCCTTCTCTAGGGGATCTTCCTGACCCAGGGATCGAACTCGGGTCTCCTGCACTGCGGGCAGGTTCTCTACCATCTGAGGCAACAAAAAACAAAATCNCCCTCCCTTCACCTGGTTTATCTCCCCAGTCCTGTTATTAAATTAGCTATGACTAGTTCCTCATCGACATTTTCGACCTAATTGGGTCTAGCTGACAAATTCCTGTGGCAGAGTCAGAAAAAACTTCCGTGTTCAAATTCTTCACCATCATGTAAGTCTCAGTATGACTCTATGCCTTTGTGTTTTCTCTAAAAGTTATTCTTTGAAGAGGCTGGTAAACAAGTTATTCTGCCTTTGAAAGTGGGACATTTTTTAAAAGAGTCAGCCTAAAATTTTGTATCATCCATGAAAGTGAAAATGTTAGTCGCTTAGTTGTGTCCAACTCTGTGACCCCATGGACTGTAGCCTGCCAGTCTCCTCTGTCCATGGAATTCTCCAGGCAAGAATACTGGAGTGGGCAGCCACTCCCTTCTCCAGGGGATCTTCCTGACCCAGGGATCGAACCTGGGTCTCCCATATTGCAGTCAGATTCTTTGTGGTCTGAGCCACCAGGGAAGCCCATGTCAGCCATAGCAAAGGGGAATTAAGATACCAAATTCATTCACATTTTTGCATTCATTTTAACCTTGATTTAAATGAAAATATGTTTTCATTTTTTGCCACTTAAAATATATCTTTGACATATAGTGTCAGCTTTTGTGGATATGCAGGGTGTATAGGTGGAGAGAATAGTTTTTGCAGTCTGACTGCCTGCCCCGACTCTACCACTTAACTAGCAGTGTAAGCTTGAGAAATTCTCAGCCTCCTTGGGTTGATTCCTCACTGGTCATACTTTATTTCATAAGATTCCTGTGAACATTAAGAGATTGGAAGAATTAGAACAATATTTGGCACAAGGTGTGTGCTTAACAAATTTTACTTATTATTATAATGATGCATTTGTTAGTTCTTAAAATTCACAATCAAGTGCTATATTCCTGTTGTGGAAAAGAAAAAAATACACAAAATGAGTAAAAGTGACATATATTTTCCTAGAGCCTACCACTAAGAGGCAATTTGTGTTACCACTTTCAGCTGTTTTATTCCAGTTTCTAACAAACTCTTCCACTTATAATCAGTATTGTTGTTGTTTTTCAGTCCCTCAGTCGTGTCTGACTCTACGATCCCGAGCACTGCAGCACACCAGGCTTCCCTGTCCATCACTATGTCCCTCAGCTTGCTCAAACTCACGTCCATTGAGTTGGTAATGCCATCCAATTGTCTCATCCTCTGTCATCCACTCTTCTCCTGCCTTCACTCTTTCCCAGCAGCAGGGTCTTTTCCAATGAGTCAGCTCTTCTCATCAGGTGGCCACGTATTAGAGCTTTTTGTTTATTATCAGTGTAACCTTGAGCAAATCACTTAACTTCTCTAAACTGTGGTTACCATGTCAGTAAAATGAGGATCATTATATCACCTACTTCAAAGGACTGTTGGGATGATCAACTGAGATATCGCATGTGTTTACATGCTTAACTGGGTACTTGGCCTGTGTTTACGTTGAAACACATGAATTGCTAATATTCACCATATTTAGCCCATGGAAAAGACAATTTCATTCAGGTCAGCTTCATGTGAAGAGTTCAGTATAGAGCTTTTATGATAAGGCTTTGCAGGGTTGTGATGATACACAAACGGGGAGGCTACAATCCTATAGACAAGAGAAAATATTCACTTAAAATCAAACTAACAAGCAGACATTTCTAATGTAAAACTAGTGTGTGCCCTAACATTGGCACATGTTTAGTGGCAGATGATGGCATTGGATGTAGACCACACTGTCTGAAAAGATTCAGGGCAGCGAAATGGCAAAGGTGACATCTAAGCCAGACTAAGACATGCCTAGGGTCTAAACCTACCAAAATGCAAGGAAAGGGCATTTTAGGTAGAGAAAACATTTGGAGCAAAGAAAGCAGTAGCTGCATACACAGTGTATCATTGGTTTGGTCAGAACATAAGGTGTGTGAGGATTGGAGGTCCTCCCTGAACACAGTACCATGCTCTTGGCTGGCACCTGGTACACACTGGAGCTATACACCGTTTGTCAGGTCACCCACCAGGTCTGGACCACGTCTCTTCTGAGGATGTGGCAAGGCAGCCCGTCCTTCCAGCATGCTAACACTTCTGTCTGTTCCTCTATATCTGACTTGTAACCCTTCAAAATGAAAGCTCTGGCAGGTACTGCTAGTGCTGCTAAGTCGCTTCAGTCGTGTCCGACCCCATAGAGGGCAGCCCACCAGGCTCCCCCGTCCCTGGGATTCTCCAGGCAAGAACACTGGAGTGGGTTGCCATTTCCTTCTCCAATGTATGAAAGTGAAAAGTGAAAGTGAAGTCACTCAGGAGGGTATCACTTATTGATTGAAAGTGGGTTGAGAGATGTATAAACCTGCTTGTGAATCCTGGTTTGCCATTTAGAACTTGGCTGACTTTGGATGAGTTGCTTCATTCAGCTCTCAGCGTATAGTGGGAATAATAACAAAGCATAATTTCTAAGATTGGTATGATAATTAAATGGTTTAGCATGAGTAGAGTTTTTAGCATAGGGCCTGCAATGTAATGGAAANGAAAAAAAGAAAGAAATATATACTTGAATAGTTTGACAGTATTGACATTATTTATCACCCATCACTTACTGGGTGCTTAATAAATATTTGTTGAAATATTGCAGCCCATCTGATTGACTCTCAGTCCCCTTCTGTATATGGACAGCTTTTTACTCATTCATATTTTACAAAATGATACAGCATGCCTAGGTCTTCCTGTTTGATCTCTTAGACAATGTTGTCTAAAAGTCCTGTATTCCAGCTTCACCACATTTCACCATATTTCTTTCCATTTTTTAAAGATAAACTAATTTTTCATGACTCCTTTTAGCTCCCTTTGGGCTTCCCAGGTGGCTTAGTGGTAAAGAATCCACCTAGCAATGCAGGAAATAGAAGAGACGTGAGTTTGACCCCCATGTTAGGAAGATCTCCTGGAAGAGGAAATGGCAACCCACTCCAGTATTCTTTCCTGGGAAATCCCCTGGATAGAGGAGCCTGGTGGGTTACAGTCTGTCAGGTCGCAAAGAGTCAGACATGACTGAGGGACTGAGCGTGCAAACAGCTTTCTCATGCTTTCTCTCTGCTCCTGACTCTGCACTGTCGTGACCTGCGTTCAGTGTCACCTGCTCTGGTCTGGGACATCTGTGACTCCTGCTGATATTTAACCAACAGTGCTGTGCTCTGCATTGGTCTAGGTGTGTCTCTCGGCGGGTGTCTAGGGAAGCTCGCTGTCTCACTCTCATCTCCTCTCCCTCTCCTTCACTGACAGCCATCCCATCCTGAAGCCTGCTCAGTCCCCAGCCCAGTCAGCACACTGCAGTGTTTACAGCACGACTGGGTGCGAGCTCCCCTTATACAGATGGCTAAGGGATCTCAAAGTTGCATGTAATAAATCTGAGCCCGTCCCTGAGCCAGGCATTTTATAGTTACCATCTCATTTAATTCTCAGAAACTTTGTGAAAAGAGCATGATCATAAATCCACCCTCTTTTCACAGAATCAGAGATGTGCAGCTGCTGAGCAGAGTGTTACAGTGAATGGTTTGTTTCCTTGTCTAAACCTTTGTCTTACTCCGCTGCCCCACTGTCTCACATGCGGGTTTTTTATAGGAGCCCGAGCTGCAGAATTTAACGGTCATCTGCTTGCTCTCCTCTTGATACCAGTCATGGTTCTTGGCTTTCCTTAATCAATAGAAATTGATCAGAGGGCAGAGAAATTCAAGCAAGGTTTTACTGGGGCGCTGCTGCTGGAGCGGGGAGTGAGAACAAGTAACAGGTTACCTTGTTAGTTCACTCGCCGAGGGAGACTGAACTGCCCCTTCTGTGGGTGAGGGTGGTGGTGAGTCCAGGTCTGGCCAGGTGGGTGGCTGAGGTGTTTTGCCCACACCTTTGGTGGTGTTGAGAGCAGGGTGCCCAGGGCATGCAACAGTACCCTGCTTTTGCTCCTAGCTCTTCAGAAATTGGGCAGTTGACTTTTTGTTAGCAGTTTTAGGCTTGCTATTGTAATGCACATTGTGACACAATTTAAATGCCTATAATTAGCACCGTATTATCATTCATAGAGGAAAAGCTGCGTTATTACCAAATCTCAAGTCATGCACAAATGTATGTAGCCAGTAAGGGTGTCAAAGGGACAACGAAAGAAACCCAGTGACTTACTCAGTAAGCAGAACAGGTCGTGCGATGAGCCAGCCTGGCATGCTGTCACCCTGGGCTGCACTTGGTCATCTGACCGCTGCCCTTGCCGAGTCCTGGGCCGGGCCAAGTGGCTGATTCACGCACACCTCAGTACCCGTTACCATAACACTAGCCGCAAACCGCCCTATGAATCTACCGTTGTGTACAAACCAGGTCTCCCACTGCCAGGTCTGATTCAGATAGGCTGGCACCTGGGACCTGGGGGCCTTTGCTGCAGAGCTTGTACTTAGACAAATATTTCCTCCAGAAACTATGAGGGATTAAAAATAGCTGAGTGCAGGTGCAAATTATGGACAGCAAGATACAAGGTGATCAAAAAGTCAACTGCCCAATTTCTGAAGAGCTAGCAGCAAAAGCAGGGTAACTGTCAAATGCTTAGCTTGTGTGTGTGTGTGTGTGTGTGTAGTTTTAAAAAGGACTAGAATTTGGGGGATTTGGGCATTAAGCAATACATTTGCCCAGATGTGAAAAGTTAATTTCCAAGGGATCGGGAGATCTTGTTTATGGTATGTGAATGCAGCTTAAAGGGAATTAGCTTAATTGTGTACGAATATTAAGCAATCTTCTGCCGTCTGCTGCCAACAGCACATGGGTCCCTGAAGGTCTGCTTTGCCATTACTCTGGTCTTCTCCCTGTCTGGATGGAGTTCCCAACATCATTAACATGCCTCACACGTTTTTTTCTTTTTGGAGCTGGGGCTTGGTTAAATCGTTTTCACTTATGCAAAGTGGATTGGCGTAAACCTTTTCCCCAAATACCCGCAAAAACAGCTATTTTGGTCTTCTCTTGCACGCGACACACAGCCAGTTTCGTGCAGCATATTGGCCTGATCGCCAGCTAGTCTGTTTCACCGTACTGCTCTCCCTGCCCATCTTCCCAGCTAAGCTCCTTCTGTGCTGACACCACCCTCCATTCACCACCCTGCAAATGCTCTCTCTCTCTTCTTTTTTCCCCCCAGATTTTTTCTTTTTTTTAATCTCTGTCTTCAGGAGATTGCCCGATAGGTTTTTATTTGCCTGTGTTATGGAACACTATTTCACAAACTGCTTTGTGTCACAGTCTACCGTAGGAATTAAATGTTACCTTGTGAACCAGAATATCTCTCCTCAGCCACACAAGCACAGGCTGCAAAAGGACTCTGCAGAGGCTTTTGAAAAACAGTACCGTGTGAGTTTCCTAGGTGCTGTAAGAGTGGGTCCCAAACGGGGTAGCTTGAGATAACAGAAATGTATTGTCTTAGCTCTGGAGGCCAGAGGTCAAGGCTGGCTTAGGTATGTTCTCCCTGATGACTCCAGGGGAGAACGTCCCTTGCCTCCTCTTAGCTTTAGGGGTGCGTGGAGATCTTTGGTGTCCTGGGTTCTCCCTCTGTGTCTTTGCATGGTCTTTCTTCTGGGTGTGTCGCTCCCTGGTCAGATTTCCCTTTTTCATTAGGGCGCCAGTCATATTGGACTAGGACTCACCCTAATAAATTTTAACCTGATTATCTCTGTAAAGACCTTCTAGCCAAATAAGGTCACATTCTGAGGGACTGGAGTGAGGGGTACCCCCAGTTAGGATGTGACTGTATCTTTTTTTGGGGGGGGGATGTGATTCAATCCATCCTGATCACCAATCCTTAAGTAATATCTTAATGTCTATTCTCTTCTTTTCTGAAAAATGTTGCTTATTTCTTGTGAAATTAACTTCATGTAAGTTTGAAATACCATTGAGGACAGTGGTTCTGAGTTTGAACCTGGCTTCTCTGATCTTCGTCTCTATTAAAAAGATGGAGATTTTAATCCACAATTTATAGGATTATAGTGAAAATTAAGAAGAACCGATGATAAGATAGTTGGTAAGTTAATTATTTGGCTTCCCTGGTGGCTCAGCAGTAAAGAATTTGCCTGCAAGTGCAGGATCCCTGGGTGGGGAAAATTCCCTGGAGAAGGAAACGGCAATCCACTCCAGTTTTCTTACCTGAAAAATCCCATGAACAAAGGAGTCTGGAGGCTACAGTCCATGGGGCTGCAAAGAGATGGATGCACTTAGTGACTAAGTAACAAGTTAAATATAATAAAGATGAAGTGAAAATGAGTAGAAAATTAGGAGTGAAACTACACAGAATCTATTATATCTGATGTAATCTGGATCTGTAGTTGTTAATCAAAAAATTCATAATACCAACAATTATATATACATATCATACAAGATAGAAATTATTCATTTATTCTCCAATCTTTTAATGTTGGACCAAGAATTGTGTTTGTTGCTGTTGCTATTGTTTTAATGCCATGATTGACATTTTTACATCATTTTTCTGCATAAAGCCCATATGCAGAATTTTTCTGCTGAAATTTTCTGCATAAAGCCACATTTTTTCTGCATAAAGCCACAGTTTCCTTTTGGAGATTTTTTTTAAAATAATGGATTAAATACTAGAGTGAAAATTAAAAACACAAGGCAATTTCAGTGTAGAATTCTGGGCAGAGCTTTCTCTACTGATGTAGAAAATAATTAAGTATCTTCCTGGAAAGTTTCACAATGGTCTTGTGTGTGTGTGTATGTGTGTGTGTGTATGTGTGTTCAGTCGTGTCCAACTCTTTGCAACCCCATGGACTGTAGCCTGCCAGGTTCCTCTGTCCATGGAATTTTCCAGGCAAGAGTTTGGAGTTCATTACCTTCTCCAGGGAATCTTCCCGACCCAGGGATCGAACCTGCATTGCAAGCAGATTCTTTACCATCTGAGCCACCGGGGAAGCTCCCACAATAGTCTTACTCATGTCTGATTTGATGGCTAATTTAACAAAAATCAACTCTCATTCAATGTAATTTTCTTTTTATTAACACTCATATTCTATTAGATTTTGCAGTATTTAATTAAATTGTACAGTTTTGTTAACAAGTAAAACTGGCATACATTGTTTAGGGCACAAACTCAGCTGATTTTCAGTGAGCTTAACAGCTCAGTTGGTGGGGGCAAAAGAGGAGGCATTGTGGAGAATTGTCTCCTGGCTAAGGCCCTTCAGTCTAGCCATGGGTGTGGGTTCCTATTTTATGAAGAAACCCAGAGCAGTGGTTGATTTGCTGAGCTGGGTAAGTGCTGGTGGGTTAAGGAGCTCTCACATTTTGAGGAGCGCTTACCTGAATCAGTTCGCCATTTAGGGCCTCTTGTCTAAACCTTCTGCAGCCCTCCTCATCTGTATATCTACCACAGGTACAGAATGCATGGCTGGGAAAGCAGAACCCAGCTGCTGGGGTACACTCTTCAAGCCTGTAGGGCCGGCACTTGCCCAGTTTTAAGACTAAAGAAAGAGCCTCGAGGCAGCAGCAGAGCCGTCAGTGGAGAGGAGGAGCTCATAGGCTTGAAGCAAGGTCCTGGAGCAACACTCCACCATGTACTGTGGATGGTGGCAGGATGTGGCTGTAGCTTTTGCTCTTGGGGTTAGGGGGAGATGGCCAGTTAAAGTGGAAATTGGCCTCAGGTTGGCTCATCAGTTACCAGGAAAACTGGCAGAGGGACATGCCCCTCCCCCAACGGATCCTTTTGATAAGAACAGTCGCTAGCTGGGGTGAGGTGAGCACATAGGCAGGTGAGTATGGTGTAGGTGAAGCAGGCCCTGGTTGAGCAGAAGAACAGCCATCTTGAGTGGCCTGAGCATAAACCAGATGACAAGAAGTGCATTAAAAGTGAAACAGCATGAAGAAATATAAGGAGCTTAATAGCCGTGCTTCTTTCTGCGTGCTCTGCTTCAAGGATGCTCTTGGTGTGGACTTGGGGTGTCTGCTTTTATCTCGGTGCAGGGTGTACTGGCTCATCCTGGCTCTTCTCAGCATCTCCCAGATTGTTAGGAGGGGAACGCATCCCTCACCATGAAAGAGCTTTCTCTACTGATGTAGGTGACTTTTGCCTGTGTCAGTATTTTTATCGAGCAGAATGGGTTTAAGCTGAACTTTAAAAAAGGCAGATATGTATCTCCACTAGGTATTTACTAGGAAATGTCAAGTGGTGTTTTATTAACTTGGTGAGATAAAGCCATAGAAATACACGGGAGGTCTGCAGCCTGGCTTGAAACAACTGAGAGCCGTTTTCTTTGTAACTGTCATAGCCTTGGATCGCTTATCGGCACAAGGAATATGATTTGACTTTGATTGTGCTCTTTTAAGTGTTTTCTCTGCAGATCACAGTGCTCAACAAACAGGCCTAATGCTCAGAAGATAAAGTTGGTCAGAAATCATTAGCACTGTACATGAGCCAGATTATGGAGGAATTTAAAATAAAGATATCTGAAAGTAAAAGTATTGTGGTCGCTGGGCAGTCAGTGGCATTATCATCTTCCATTTTTGCATTACTTATTCTTTGTCAAATGTGCATTTTCTTACCAACATCTTTATAAGAAAAGTACTCTCTGTAGTTTCAGTCCCAAAGACACTGAAATTTGGAAATTTAAATGCTAGATAAATAACAATAAGATGAAGCACTCAAAAGAGGGAAGATAAAAGTACAAATTAAGTAAATATATGATAAAACAATGAAAATTGATATGCTCAACAAATGAGAGGAACCACAAATCAGTAATATTCAAAAATGTCTATTTACAGGGTTACGTGCATGACTGCTAAGTTGCTTCAGGTGTGTCCAACCTTTGTGATCCTATGGACTGTAGCCTGCCAGGCTTCTCTGTCCATGGGATTTTCCAGGCAAGAATACTGGAGAGGGTTGCCATGCCCTCCTCCAGGGCATCTTCCTGGCATACGGATCAACCCAGGTCTCTTATGTCTCCTGCATTGGCAGGCAGGTTTTTACCACTAGCGCCACCTGGGCAGCCACATTTAGAAGATTAGTAGAAATTTTAAAATTTGTGTACATACATAGAGTCACAAAGAGAATGACGTGAACAACTATGTGCCAATATTTTTAAAAATCTAAATGAAATGCCCCCAAATCCTAGAAAATATATAGATTACTTAGTTTAGTTCAGTTCAGTCACTCAATTGTGTTCAGCTCTTCACAACCATTGACTGCAGCACGCCAGGCCTCCATGTCCATCACCAACTCCCAGACCTTACTCAAACTCATGTCAATTGAGTTGGTGATGCCTTCTAATGATCTCATCCTCTGTCTTCCCCTTCTACTCCTGCCTTCAATCTTTCCCAGCAACAAGGTCTTTTCCAATGAGTCAGTTTTTCGCATCAGGTGGCCAAAGTACTGGAACTTCAGCTTCAGCATCAGTCCTTTCAATGAATATTCAGGACTGATTTCCTTTAGGACGGACTGGTTGGATCTCCTTGCTGTCCAAGGGACTCCTAAGAGTCTTGTCCAACACCACAATTCAAAAGCATCAATTCTTCAGTGCTCAACTTTTTTTATAGTCCAACTCTCATATTCATACATGACTACTAGAAAAACCATAGCTTTGACTAGACAGACATTTGTTGGCAAAGTAATGTGTCATATTGCCATCTATTTACCATGAAGTGATGCGACCAGATGCCATGATCTTTGTTTTCTGAATGTTGAGTTTTAAGCTTACTTTTTTACTCTGCTCTTTCATTTTTCATCAAGAGGCTCTTTACTTCTTTTTCACTTTCTGCCATGAGGGTGGTGTTATCTGAGTGTCTGAGGTTATTGATATTTCTCCTGGCAATCTTGATTCCAGCTTGTGCTTCATCCAGCCTGGCATTTTGCATGAGCTACACTGCATATAAGTTAAATAAGCAGGGTGACAATATATGGCCTTGATATACT
>SJYV01005008.1:495378-534172 GCA_006410875.1 Neotragus pygmaeus | reverse complement strand
CTCCCTGCCTCGAGCATTGCATCCCAAGTGAGATGTGAAACATTTCACTCCATCTTGATTTTTCCAATTAACACTGTATCCTAGAGACAAATCCGTGGCTATACAGAGAGAAATGTTCTGTTTTGCTCTCTGTTGTAAGTTTTTTTTTCAACCAGTGTCCTGTTGATAGACATTTGGTCTTTTGCTGTTACAAATAGTGGTGTGATGAATTGCTTTATGTGTGTTTTTCTATTTGGCGCTCATGTCTTTGAGGTAGAATCCTAGATACGGGTTAGAGGACGTGTATATATAATTTTGTCAAATATTGGCAAATACTCCTACATAATGTCTGTATATTTTTGCATTTTCTGCATCAGTATAAGAGTGCCTGATTCTCCAAAGTCTTTGTTGTCAGATTTTTAGATTTTGGCCAATCTGATTGACAGTATTATTTTAATTTATATTTCTCTTATTTTGATCAAAGTTAAACATTATTACATAGATTTCATGTACCGTGGCTGCTGCTTTTCCTGGGAACTATTATGTATGTTGACATATTTTGCCCATTTTTCCTATTGTTTTTTCCTCAGTTTTTTTTTTAGAAGCACTAAGTGATACATACACACTATTCTTGAATCTTTGTTGGTAATAAAAGGTGCAAATATTTTTCCCGGTTTGTCATTTTTCTTTTACTTTGCTATGTTACTCTATGGCAAAGGAATTTCCTATCTTTTTTTTAAGGATTTGCTATTAAAAAAATTTCACACTTTGATCTATTTGCAATTTATCTTGCTATATACCCAAACTGGATGAATTGCTGTGTTCTGGTAGATCTCTTAAGAAAATGTTCTAATTGAGTTAAATTCCATTATCTTGATTTAAAGTAAGATGTTCTTGTGTGATTTAGAGTCCTATTTGGACTATGTAAGCTTTTGAAAACCCAGATACTTTGTAGCTATTTCAACTGTCAAGGAAAAGCAAAAATTAGATTTTCAGATTTTACACAGAAAAATGTCAAGGTGGTTTCCAGCACTGAATTTACTGCTTTTTTGTTGCGTTTCAATAGGTTGATCGGGATAGAGATCTTCTTATTCAGCAGACCATGAGGCAACTTAACAATCACTTTGGTCGAAGATGTGCTACTACACCTATGGCTGTACACAGAGTAAAAGTTACATTTAAGGATGAACCAGGAGAGGGCAGTGGTGTAGCACGAAGCTTTTATACAGCCATTGCACAAGCTTTTTTGTCAAATGAAAAACTGCCAAATTTAGACTGTATTCAAAATGCCAACAAAGGCACTCATACAAGTAAGTACTCTAGAGGTAACAAGCTCATAAAAATTCTTCCCTTGTTTGATTAAAACGATGATCATGGTTATATGTGTGTTTAGTTGGAGAAGTTTATATTTGTACTTTTATACTATTTTATTCTAGATCAATTACTTAACCTTGTTTCAGTTCAGTTCAGTCGCTCAGTTGTATCCCACTCTTTGCAACCCCGTGAATTGCAGCACGCCTGGCGGCCTCCCTGTCCATCACCAACTCCCGGAGTTCACTCAGACTCATGTCCATCGAGTCCGTGATGCCATNCGGGAGTTGGTAATGGACAGGGAGGCCTGGCGTGCTGCAATTCATGGGGTCCCAAAGAGTCGGACACAACTGAGTTACTGACCTCAACTGAACTGAACTGAAAAGAAAAGAATTGGTGAGTTTTTAAGTAAGTCAATAAAACTTCCAAAACCAAAATGTAAAGAGAAAAAATAGTGGGAGAAAAAGACAAACACAACCTCCAAAAGGGTGGGATAGTATAAAAGGTACAGTGTTCCTTTTATGAGCAGCAGAAGAGACAAACAATAGGGCAGAAGAAATATTTGAAGTAATGATGGTTGAGAATGTTCCAAAATTAATGACAGACACAAACCAAGAGATCCAGGTAGCTCGGAGAATATCAAGCAGGATAAATACCATGTAATCAACTAACCAATCAACCAGACAAATACCAAAAGCCCACACCTATACATGTCATATTCAAACTGTAGGAAACCACAACAAGAGAAGACCTTAAAGGAAGTTGGGAAGAGTGGGGTGAGCATAAAACAGTAGAATCAGAAATCAGAACTCTTTCCTTCCCTTTCCGCTTCCACCCAACCTTCCCTGCACCACCAAGATACTGACCCATAGTCTTACATCAAGCTTACCTAACTTTCAAGTAGTACGTAATCTCTCTTCTATTCAAAGTCTTCTAGGAAGTTTTAAAAAGTGGGACTGGGGAGTGAAGCACATGACTCGCTTTGTTTTATAAGGCTGACATTTTTACCAAAACTGGATAAACCTAAGGAAGAGAAGCATGGGCAACTCTCACTTGCAAATATAAGTGTGAAAATCCCAAATAAATTATTAGCAACTGAACCCAGCAGTGTAACCTACAAAAATACATCATGTCTAAGAAGCATTTCTCCTAGGAGATAGTGCAACACCAAGCTATCTGTCAGCTAAAGAAACTGGTTAACAGATTAAAGGAGTTAGTTAAGTAATTCGGTCAGTCATATAGCTATTGATGGGTGAGTAAGATGCGTAATTCAGAGCCTAAGCTCCCCGTCCACTCCTCTGATTCTGAGCAAAGACAAAAAGAGTTGATGAGAGTGGAGGGAAAAAGAACGCCTTAATGGCAACAAGTAGAAACAGACTGTGAGAGCTGAGCAGGATGTCGCATTACAGCGGTCCCCTATTCGGGTTCTAGCGTCTTCTCTGCTTTACCCAGTCTTCTAAGTCCCCACCCTTACTGTCGTCTTAAATTGTTCTCCTAGGTTTCTCACTCTTTGTGTTTCCTTTAGCCACTCCCACTCCCGCTTATTCCATAAAAACGAGGGTTGCCTTTTGGAACATAGGCTCCCAGAGAAAGCACGCTAAATACGATTCGTTGCAATAAGTGATTGTGGATATTACAGACCAGGAGAGATCAATAGAGATGAAAGGTGGGGATAACATCGAAGATGGCAAAATAAAAGAGTTAGATTTGAACTAGACCTTCAAATTTGGGGTTGCTATTTTCAGAGGTAGAGCAGATCTGTAAGAATGTTCTAGTCCATTATTAAAGGTTTAGAGGTGGGAAGGTGTGGGTCCATGTAGGTCAGTCTGCTGCAGTGAGAAGAAAGAGTTTACATTAAGGAGTCATGGAATATAAGTATGGGAAATATTGATAATGGATTTTATCCTATGAGGAAAAACAGCTAAAGGTTTTGGAACTTTTATCTATGAATTTATTCATTTGTTTTTCATGTAGCAAATTGTTGTCTGGTTGCTAAGTGTTGTCCTAATCTTCGCAACCCCGTGGACTGTAGCATGCAGGCTTCTCTGTCCTTCACTGCTCCCCAGGGTTTGCTCAGATTCATGTCCCTTGAGTCGTGATGTTATCTAACCATCTCATCGAGCATCGATTCTATATTAGTCTCTCTGCCATTATTCCAGAGTACAAGGGTTAAAAGGATGCAACTCATGCTTTCAAGGAGCTTTGCAACTGAAAAGACAGGTGTGTCTGTAACTGAAATGCTCTGCAACAGCTGCTGTCCTGGTGGACTGTATGACTGGGGCTGGGAGGTGCAGAGCGGGGAGTGATTAATTTCGTCAGGCAGAAGAAAGAATAGCAAAGAACGGGAAGAATCTCCTCCCAGGGAAACTATCCTGGATGGCTGGAACAGACAATCCATCTCTGTCAGGTCCTCAGCCCCGTTCCTCAGTGAGCTCTGGTGGATTTGGAGGTCTTCCCTCTGCATGTGGTCACAGCTTGATCCCGCTGTGTGGGGGTCATGGCCTCCAAGTCCAGCGTGGCCAGTGGCTGAGGCTGCCTTACTGGCAGTTGTCCTAAAACATCTCTTATTTACTGCTGCTTCCTGTGTTCTCATGGCCATTTCTTCCCAAGCAGAACTCTCCTGTTTGACAGATCCTTCACTTCCAAGTGTAGAGGTTGCTTCTGTTTTCCCCACGCTTACATGTATCATTCTGGTTGTGCAGGATTCCTTCCTAATGCCTTCCTGTGGTGCTTCAGAGAAGCAAAACGATCTTGAGGTACATCCGGGGGAGGTATGTGACATTCACAGCGGCAGAGCCTCTCAAACCCTGTTAAAAGAGGTCCTATTGTTTGGGAGGAACTTTCTCTATATCATGGTCTCATCCAGTCTTCATTTGAGTGGTATCAAAGGATGGGCTTCCCGGGGGGCTCTAGTGGTGAAGATCCAAGCTGCCACGCAGGAGACGTGATACTCAAGTTCCAGCCCTGGGTTGGGAAGATTCCCTGGAGGAGGGCATGGCAACCCACTCCAGTATTCTCACCTGGAGAATTCCTCGGACTGAGGATCCTGGCCGGCTGCAGTCCACAGGGTCGCAAAGAGTTCCCACAGACACACGCATGCAAAGGATGGCATGAGAATGAGGCTCCCATTTATTTATACATTGACATCTTTGAACTAATTGGAGAACTTTTTTAAAAAGTATGCATTTAGTTGGGTAGAGAAAGTAGGAAATGGGAGTGGCCACAAATTTTCTATGCTTAGGCAGTTTGCAAATATTTAAAATTTTCTATGACCAGTAACATTTTGCTTTTTGCAAAATCAGTTTGAGCTTTTCCTGTTTCATGACTTGATTCTTTCAGGATGTAATCTTGACACTTTAAATATAACTTGTTGTTGTGAAAGAGGTTAAAAAAAAGCTTCATGCTTTGGTTCATGCATGCATGTTGCTTGCTTTATATATGGCTTCTTATATATCCTACCCAGACACCACTGAGAGCTCAGTTTCTTCATTTTAGCGTGGCAACAGCAGAATTTTTAAAAGGCCTCTCTTTTGCCATTTGAGCATTACATTCTATGACTCTGTCTTAATGTTTCTATGGAGATTGTCTTGTTCTTTGAGAAACTGTTTCAGCAGTTAGTAATCTAGAGAACAAGAGCTATTTTATTTCTTATTCCTTGTGTTACCCCCGTCCCTGATAAAACCATATTTTAGTAGCAGTTTAAACACTTCCTTTCTAATTGTATATTTAGCACATAAGGGATCCTTAAAAATTCTTTTGTAGCTAATTGTTCCCTTTCTTACACAAATACCTTAGTGCTTCCTAAATTAGAATAACCAAGGGACCAGCACCTGATTTCCCCAAACATAATCTGATTTCTTTGCTTTATGCACATGATTAATTTGCTGGCAGGAAAGCTGCGAAGACTGCACGGACTTCTAGAAATTTTTCCAAAGGGAAAGATAACTTATGTGGAGTCTTTCCAGTCATGGGCTCCATGAGCCTGGCCTGGAGGGGCACTAATTTCAGTCCCTTTCCAGGAATCAGGATCAGCACATCCTAATAGCTCCCAGTGGGCGAATGCCAGGTGCCTCTGGGTCCCTGGCCCCCGAAGTTGCCAACGTGGATTAGACAGACACATCCTTCTAGGAAACAACAGATTCTCCAGATCTGTGCCATTTTCCCGGCCAGCCAACAAATCCACCCTACAGACCCAAGAGAGGCCTCTGTTTCTTCATGACCTTGTCAAGTTAATGACTGAAGAAATTTTCCCTTACTATCTTAGAAGGCTTGACCTCTGGAGATAATTAGAGAAAGAGACCCTGGAAGACTGAACTTTTCTGAAGATGACAATTATTCTACCTGCCAGAGACCTGCCTCAAGGGAAGTCTCTCTGTTCAGGCTTAAACCAGATGATTTTATTTGCTAGAAAAATTAGTTAGGAGATATTGCAAGAGAGTAAAGGGGGCAGAGTAGGTTTGAGAGAGAAAGATAGGGAGATGGAGATTGACTGGTAACACTAAGAGGATTCTTTTTGAAAAAATAGGTTTATTCATTCATTGGATGATGGAACAAATACTAAGGGTCGGGTGCTATTGAGTTGAGGATACAGAGATAAAAAGAAAGGCAGGCATGCACTCTAGAGCTTTTCAGAATGATGCTCATGTGCTATTACTTCATCGTGCTCAGTCGTGTCCGACTCTCTGCGACCCCGTGGACTGTAGCCCGCCAGATTCCTCCGTCCATGGGATTTTCCAGGCAAGAATACTGGAGGGCGTTGCCGTTTCCTCCTCCACTATTGCTTCATATGTCTCCCAAATACCCAGAACACTGCCTAGTGCACAGTAGGTACTCGATAAACAGTTGTTGAGGGAAAGCGTGAATAAATAGTAAGAGTGAGTTTCTCTGCTGACAGTAAAGTGTTACCTTCTGAGTTTTCAATAGTCAGTACCTTGGTGTCTGTTCATGCTTGTAGTGTAGTTTGCCTGCAAAACCCTGGGTTGATTTGAGAGGAAATGCCCTTGATTACAGACATATAACTAGTCAGGACTGATCAGATTGAAATCGAATGTAGACCCTTAATTTAATGAGGAAAGAAAAAATTACCCAAACAAGAGCATGTGTAATTATGCTAAATTTCATGACTTCAGGGTCATAAATGGATTTTTCTTGATGTTCATCTGACACGAATTAATTCCAGTTGTGGCTGACTGTGAAGCAACGCTTGTCGGGTCCTTTATAATAAGAGGGCATTAATTCCTGTTAAATTATGATGAGCCTCCTGCAGAATCATCTGTTTCATTCATATGGATGTAGCTAATAAGGAGACAATGAAAGTCCAAGGGGATCAGAAGGAGGCTTCTGCTGTAGAAATTGAGGGGGAATGAACCTTTGCATCCCATGAGGCAACGTGGCAAGGGAGAGCTTTAAACCAAGTGTCTTAGCCAGCTCGAGCTGCTGTAACAATATTCCACAGACTGGGGGCTTTAAAGAACAGAAATTTATTTTCTCAGAACCCTGGAGGCTGGGAAGGCCAAGATCAAGGTTCAGGCAGGCTTCAGTCTCTGCTGAGCACTCTTTTCCTGGCGTGTTCGATGGCCCGGTCCTCGTGTGCATCTTCCCTCTGAGTGCTCGCCGAGAGAGATGGAGAGAGGATGAGATGAGATGGCAGGGGCCACCGGGGAGGAGAGACAGCTTGCTCACATCTCACCTTCTAAGGACACCAGCCCTGTCGGATCCAGGCGCGGTGCTCATCACCTCATTGCGTCCTGATTACCTCCTGCAAGGCCCTCTCTCCAGTACACACGCTTTGGTGGGTTGGGGCTTCAACCTGTGCCTTTGGGGACACAGTTGAGCCCAGGCCAGTGGGGTAGCTTGCAGTGCTTCCTCTGCTTAGCTGTATCCACCCTGGCTGGCTGCTTAGGTTCTCTGAGTCCAATTCTCCTAACTCCATGTGCCAGGGGAGCAAGAATCACAGCCTGAGTCAAGAGATTGAGTTGGATATGTCAGTAGCTGGGAGATGTTGTCCCGGGCAGGGTGTGTAGGGGGCCTCGCCAGAGGCCAGCCCTTCCCAACCCTTACCACTGTGTCCACTGGGACTGCCTGCTTCTCTCCCTGACCAGGCTGGGCTGCAGGGTCATAGGCACACTTTTGGTGTGGATGCCCCTTTCAGTAATCAGTGGATCGTATTCTAGAGGGGCAGAAAAATCTTCAGAAGCAAGGATTCAATGCAGATTGTGTGACAACCGGAATAAGTGGTGATGTTGAGAAAATGAGAGGATTAGTAAATACATTAACACCAATGGAAATTGTGGAATCGTGAGGCTCAGGAAGGCATTTTTAATGACTTGAGTAAATGAGAGAGTGACTTTAATTCTATTCTTTCAAATTATGGGATTAGGCAAAGGCCTTGCTTTGATGAGAAAATAAAATGGAATCATTTTCAGCAGGACTCCATCTTAAAAGTATGCCCATCTTTAAATATTTTTATTTAATAATCCTGTCAACTGTTAATGAATTAAGCATTATGTATAAAAGTGTTGTTTTTATTTCCTGCTCTGCAAATAAGTCTCCTGAGAAAAGAGTCCCTGTCTTTTCTGGACTTTCTTCTTGTTGTATTTGAAATTAAATTCCTCTAGCCAAGTGTTACATATAATTGGTATTCCTGATTTTAACACCGATGTTAATAAATGTCACCCCAGTATATTAACTTTCTTTATTAACCTGATTTAATGAAATTTTCATATATATATGGGGACATACAGTTGAGCCCAGAGCAGTGAGATATAGGCATATGGACTTCCCAGTCGGCACTAGTGGTAAAAAAAACTGCCTGCCAATGCAGGAGACATGAGATGCAGGTTCGATCCCTAGGTTTGGAAGATCCCCTGGAGGAAGGCATGGCAACCCACTCCAGTATTCTTGCCTGGAAAACCCCGTGACAGAGAAGCCTGGCAGGCTTCAATCCATAGGTCACAACGAGTCAACATGACTGAAACAGCTTAGCATGTCTGCAGACATTCACACACACACACACACACACACACACACACACATTTATAAACACAAATCTTACAGCCTGAACGTTGATATTCTTAAAGAGATAAGCATATTTTCCCCTTCCTTTCTTTGTACTGAAGAAAAAAAATTCATCTAGTGTTATGCCAGCTGCATTCCAGTACCTTTGTAGATTTTCGTTAAACATGCTGTTTGTGCCTGCATATTAAGCCCTCTAATGAGCTAATATCAGTCCTCTGCTGTAGTTTATCAGTAGCATTTCCTCAGCTCAGCAAATACATCTTCTTTCATTCATTCAGCCTGTGGAGTAGTTGTCAGTTGGTGCTATTTAGTGTGACAGGTGGAAGGAAAATAAGCTGTGCTTGAAAGTGCTGTCAAATTATTATCAATTTTTGGTCCCAGTCCTTGTATTTGATATTCAAAAGAAACCCATTATTTTAGGGCATTGAGTACAAAATTAGATCAGTTCCATGAGATAATGACCATAGTTCACGGTTACGAGCTGGTGTGCCTGCAGACCAGCACATGCAGCTCAGTCACTTCTGGCTGTGGTTCTTCATCGGAGTGGACTCATATTTTTAATTTTCTTTTGTGTTTTGCCCATCTCAGACAGTGTTCTGTGCTGGCAGTTGGAATAATAGACCTTGAATTTCCCTAAATGAAGTTGAGTGGAATGGGCATCAGTTTTTGACTGCTAAATTGTGCTATTGCGTCGGTTTATCTCCTCAGTGGTAAGAAGTAATGAAGAGCATGCATTCTAGGAAAAGAAAAAATGCATGGAAGAAGCAAGGGTCAAGATACAGGGAATAAAAGCAAGTCCAATTTTTAGCCTGTTTTTACCTGAGGACCTTTTTCAGGATTATGAGTCTTATCTGCTCTGTGTAAGGTGCTCTGTGGATTCTTGTTTGGTTGTTGTCATCAGATGTACTGTGGCTTAGAGATTCCGCAAATCCAGAAGTCCTTTTTACTGTGTTCTGTTCTGGCTTATTCACCTACATGCTAATTGCTTTTTGTGGCCTTTTAAAAGTTTACTGTAGTAGAAATTTTGGGTGTGTGTGTGTGTGTGTGTGTGTGTGTGTGTGTGTGTGTGAATAATCACTGGGATTAGTTTAAGGGAAGAGTGGAACTTTAACCATGCTGTTGAGACATCTGAGAGATTATGATATGATGATCCAGTTGCTGGGCATATAATCTGAGAAACATCTTTGTTGAATCAATTGAGTTAACTTGAAGCCTAAGAGGCATATCCCCACTTTTTCCATTGGAGGGGGGTCCATATTTTTGCTGTTGTGTAAATTCTTGTGCATTTAGTTCTTAGTCAGTAAGTAAGCATGATAGCTGATGGGCAGGAGGGGGAGTTTAGTGAGTAACTTTCCAGATCAGCTTCTGACTTGCACTTCAGCTGCAACTGGCATGATTTCAGACATGCCAGGTCCTCCTTTGCTCATTGGCCTCCCTGCTCTTCCTCCCAGAACCAGGCAAAATAAACAATAAATTAAAAATACGGCTCCTTTCCTGCCTTTTTCTTAGAATATTGTCTTGGGGACATAAGCCAAAACTCAGTGGGAAAATAAACCTTATCACAAGGAAATTTTCATATATCACACTAGATATTTTTCTTGATATTGAATGTTAGATACAGTTGGTATATGTGACAATTTCATGTGCATAGATTGGAAGCTCTTAACGCTGTGCAGTCACTTAAGCAAAGAAACAGGAAAAAATAATACACAAGAAATGATGCTAGGAAAACCTCTAGGCACGTTACAAAGTCAGAATGATACACTTTTAAAACAAATTTGTTTAACTATAGTGGATTTACATTGTATTAGCTTCGGGTTTATAGCTTCAAATTTTTTCCATTATAGGTTATTGCAGGATATTGAATATATTTCCATCTGGTATACAATAAATCCATGTTGCTTATCTATCTTATATATAGTAGTGTGTATATGTTAATTCCATCTTCTAATTTATCCTTCCTCCTCCCCCTTCTTGCGTAACCGTAACTTTGTTTTCTGCATCTGTGAGTTTGTTTCTATTTCATAAGCTGATTTGTATTATGTTTTTAGGTTCCACTTCTAAGTGATATCATATAATATTTGGCTTTCTCTGCCTGACTTAATTCACTTATATGATAATTTCTAGGTCCATCCATGTGGCTGCCGATGGCATTTATTTCATAAAATGACCCACTTTTAAGGGAACAGTGAAGGATGGTATTACTTAGGGTGTGCGTGCTGTTCACATTGTGCTAGGTACTGTAGAAGGTTCAAAGATGAGTCAGACCAAAGTTTAATAGAAAAGTGCATTAGCTGCCATGTGTGCGTGTGCCAAGTTGTATCCGGCTCTTTGTGACCCTACAACTCTAGCCCGCCAGGCTCCTCTGTCCATGGGATTCTCAAGGCAAGAACGCTGGAGTGGGTTGTCATGCCCTCCTCCAGGGGATCTTCCTGACCCAGGGATCAACCCAGGGATTGAACCTGCGTCTCTTACGTCTCCTGTGCCGGTAGGCGGATTCTTTACCACTAGTGCTGCCTTGTATGAGGACAATGACAGTTGCCCAGAGAAGTAGATGTATTCTTATGAGACCTGAAGTAGGGAGAGACTGACTGCATCTAGGTCATTGCTTCTGAAAGTGTGTCTTCTGATCTGCTGCTTGTTGGACGTGCAGTTTCACTGGCCCCCTCTGAACCTATTCTGGGGGTGGGGCCCAGGAATCAGTATTTTAATGATCCCTCCAGGTGTTACTGATGCTTGCTATAATTTGAGAAATATTCTGTGTATAAAGAGAGACTCGGGGTTTTGTGGGGGAGGTGGTATTTAAATTGGGTAAGAGGAGCAGACAGAACGTGAGTAGGCACTGCAGGAAGGCAAAATTTGCAAAGTCTTCAAGCCACCATCTATTTTAGTGCCTCCAACTCTTCAAATGAAAGATTTATTTTATACTTAATCTATATTCATCGTGCTTTTCCATAAGGCTGTTTCCTCTGTTTTCATTCTCAGTGGAATTGTGAATCATGGTGATCATATTTTGTATAGCAGCCTTTGCTATATTTCAAGGAGAATATTAAGTTCCCCACTGCCTTTTCTTCACCAGGCTAATTAATCCTTGTTCATCAGCCTTTTCTCCTACCTTCCAGCCCTTTTATCATTTTCATTGCTCTTGTCTGGGCTTTCCTCAAATTTTCCATATTTCTTAGAAAGACCCAAATTATATCTGGTACTGGTTGAGGTCTCTGCCTCAGCAGGCAAAGTGGATGAATATCTTGAGTCCCACATATTATTTTTTCTTTGTGAGAATTTACCTACAGAAATAAGAGAGTGTGGGGTAGTGTTTTTAACACAGTGTTTCTGGATTCATGGGGAACTTGGGATTGATTACATGGAATCTTAGCTCCATGTATGTCCTGGCCTTTGTCTGCAGACTCAATAGCAATCGTGATTTCTATATATGAATAAAAATGCATTTATTTTTTTCCTAACTTATTTAAGTATAATTCAGTTTGTTCAGATGCTCAGTTGTGTCCGACTCTTTGTGACCCCACAGACTGCAGCACACCAGGCTTCCCTGTCATCACTAACTCCCAGAGCTTACTCAAACTCATGTGATTAGCAAAGTTCAAAAAAAATTTTTAAACTTCTTATGCTGTCTTAACAAAGTAAAAGTTGAACTCCCACAGTGTGAACCTATGCAGTTTTTAAAGTCAGCAAAGGAGCCCTTCTGGGTTTGAAAACACATTTATTGGGGCAAAAGTCCAGACAGTCAGCCCAGTGGCCTGTCTTCTTTGGTACAAGGGGAACAAAAGGACCCATCTTGCATGATATCAGCATAAGCCACGTGGCGATCAAGTGGTTAGTGTGCGTAAAAGAACACAGGTGGTGATTAACAGATGGCAGTCCTTATTTCTGTGGACTGTCTCTGGTATCTCATGTGTGCCTTTAAGCCACCACGATCATTTGTTGTTCTAGTCCTAGAATCCTGAGATCGTGTCAGTCAGTGGTGCCACATGTTTGTCAATCTGCACCTCTGTTTTTATCTCTCTCTCCTGTTTCAGTTTCTGTGGGTAGAGGACAAGGAAAGATCTGTTATGGAGAGCTCCTCAGTCGGAGTTGGGCTTCCCTGTGCTGTATCTTGCCATAAGAGGCCCCTTCACACACGATTGGAGGTCTAGAATTTCAGCATTTCCTGCTTGAACTAAAAGCAATAAAAGAGGAAATAGTGTGGGTGGGTTTGCTGAATAGCACCAAGTTGAAAATTTAAGACACTTTTCTGTACAGTCATTTGAGTTTCACCAAGAACATTATTTCCATATATGTTGACAGGCAGGAGAGGAAAATTTCTGACCCATGAGTCTGTGAAGCATTGAAGACTAAATAAGTGTTCTTAGCAGAGCTGAGATGAGGTGTGGCCAGTCTCAGTGGAGCCTTTCACAGAGGAGAGGGTGTTCCCACGGCCCAGGCTCACTGGAACTCTGAGACCTATGTGTATTATCTTGGTGATGCTGGCATAGGGTGTCCTTTCGTTTGTTGCTGTAGAAACAGGGGACGCCACGCCTGCCTTCTCTGTCTGCTTTGAATGTTATGCAGGGAGGCCTGAGAGGGCCCTTGGACACATGCTTCTGTGAGGGGTCTCTGCTCAGTGAGTAACGCTCAGTTCTCATAATTTATTCTTGTGCTTCATGCTGGGATACCATCTCCTATCTTTCTCATCTATTCTTCTATCCTTAGCCTTTGTTTTGAGTTATTTTGCTTATATGAAAATCACTTATCTAGAAACAGGGCTTCCCAGGTGGTGCTGATGGTACAGAATCTGCCTGCCAATGCAGGAGACATAAGAGACTCAGGTTCGGTCCTTGGGTGGGGAAGATCCCTTGGAGGAGGGCGTGGCAACTCACTCCAGTATTCTCGCCTGGAGAATCCCGTGGACAGAGCGGCCTGGTGGGCTGTAGTCCATGAGGTCGCAAAGAGGTGGACATGACTGATGTGACTTAGCACGCACATATAAAAACAAGCTGGCAGAGATCATTGCCCCCAGGCCCCTAAGTCTTACGCGTGGCACTAGGAGCTACAATGAAATCAAGACCTCCCCCAAATCTAGTGAACAAGTGAGAGTCTGCTATTCTTTGGCCAAAGCAGAAAAATGCGTCCTGGGTTGGTGTTCTGGCCAATATGGAATACTTGATATTGATTAGAAAGTTAGACCCCCCAGGTGATTTCTCTGGCACATGTGGTTTTCCATTGCAAAATAAAATGTAGTTGTGTTCATAGAATTTTAATTTTAGCCTGTTTTTTCTTATTTTGTCTTTTTAAAGCATTGCATCAGTTTTGTATTTCTTCACTATCTCTTGGCCTACAAGAAATACAACACACAGGCTTAGATGATAGTCTTTCTTGGAAACATATTTGACAAAGCTGCATATAGTAACAGCATAATTTTCTCAGCAGGAGAGCACCACGTGCTACCCTCTTGCAACTGGACTTTAAAAAAATCTAAAGAATACACTTACTTGGATAAATGCAGCTTGTGTTTTAACATTTTTGCAGTGAGATCTTTGATTCTGAACATTCCCATTTGAAAAAAATATGAAACTTTCTTTTCCTGATGTGCAAGGGGAAAAATGGATCCTCTGGCCAATTTCAGCATGAAGAACCACGGTGCTTGTTTAAGTTGTTCTCTTTGTACAATTATAAGCCTAGAATAATCCTGTCATTTCCCAATTCTGAAATATGTTTTCATCTGATCTAATTTATTCAGCAATGAGTGTTGACCGCGTTCCACAGATTGATCAGCCTCTCAGTTTGTTACTTGCCTTGGGTACTGCATTCCTGGGTGTTTGTGTGTCCTTGGCGTGTCTGAATCAGGATGAGCATAGAATCAGAAGCCCTGGAGTGGGAACAGATGCCCAGGCCCTTAGCTAATCTGTCCTGCATCACTGGAATAGNTGTACTTTATTTCTATTATTATTATATCAGCTCCACTTCAGATTAGACCCCAGAAGTTGGGACCTTTGGTTTAAGGGGCTTGCACATTGCTAACTCAACCTGACCTACAAAGATCCAGGAAGTTCATGGGGCCCTAGTTTGTGTTAATCCCACTATAAAGTGTGCCTGAAGCAGAGAGTTTGGGGCTTAAAAAAGCTGAAGATCCCCATGAAGATTAATAATAAGATATAAAGCAGAGATAGGAAGATTGTATGACATTTCTTTCAGACCTTGGATTTCTTTAATCCCTAGGTGTGTTGGGTTAGTGCTTATCTTCATGAATGGATTACCAAGGTGAATTTCAGTCTCTGCCTTTCTAATGCTTTATTTTTATGACTACTGTTACTGTTGTATATCTGTTCATCCCACTGTGTACCCGTCACTAAAGCCAAGGCCCCTGACCAGTCTTAAATGGGATAAAGTAAGAGTCTGGAGCCAGCAATTCGATTTCAGGTATGCTCTTTTTAATTTGTGTGAAGACTTTATTCCATCCCTCCAGCTAAAGGACACAGTCACAGTTGACTCAAGGGATAACTTGCCATCTTTCAAGGGTAACCTCATAGAGTCTAAAGAATTTGGGGAACTTGTGTAATCAAAAAAGACTGTTTCCTTGAGGATGTCCAAGGCAGAAAAACATGGAAAGCTCACTTAGATTTTAAGCCCATTTTTATTTCTTTAATTGATTGTAAGAGCAGTGGTCAGCAAAGCCCAACCTGTAGGCTGGCTGCCTGATTTTGTTGGTTTTAAAAAATTTATTCATTTATATTTATTTGGAGGATAATTGCTTTACAATATTGTGTTGATTTCTGCCGCAGGTAAACATATGTCCGTTCCCTTTTGAGAGGGATGGCTGGGATGGGAGGAGGGAGAGAGATTCAGATTTTGTTCAGTTTTAATGGGACACAGCTCTTATCACACAAGGCAGAGTTGAATAGCTGCCACAGAAACCTTCTGAATCACAAAACTTAAAATATTTACTGACTCTTTACAGAGAAAGCTTGCAGAACCCTGTCTTTTATTGATGCTTAATATTTGTGAGGACAATTTAATAATTATAGATTGTAAAAGGAAGAGTCTTACAGACACTAGAACATATAAAATAGATAGCCAACAAGAACCTACCATATAACACAGTGAACTATACTTAGGATCTTACAAGAAGCTGTAAGGGAAAAAAATCTGAAAAATTTGTGTGTATTGGAGAAGGAAATGGCTACCCACTCCAGTCACCAGGATTCTTGCCTGGAGAGCCCCACGTGCAGAGGAGCCTGGCAGGCTGCGTCCATGGCGTTGCCAGAGTCAGACGCAACCGAGCGACCAAACCTCCACAACCAGCAGCACCGCGTGTATGCATAACTCAGTCGCTTTGCTGTGTATCTGGAATGAACACCACGTTGTAAATCCCCTATGTTTCTTCTCTTTCTTTTTTAAAAAATGCTTCGTTATTTGCTTGGCTGTGCTGAGCCTTGGTTGTGGCACGCGAGATCTTCAGCGCTTAGCTGTGGCATGAGGGGTCTTTAGGTTGCAGCATGCAGAACTTCTAGTCAGGGCATGCAAACTGTTAGTTGCAGCCTGCGGGGTCTAGTTCGCTGACCAGAGATCTAACCCAGGCCCCCTACACTGGAGCGCAGAGACATAGCCACTGGAACACCAGGGAATTCCCCCAAATCAACTGTATTTCAATTTAAAAAAAGGAAATGGTCTTGTCAGTAAGTCCATGCATTACGGTTTCTGCTTTCCCCAAAGTGAGCATTGTCTGATGCTCATAAAGGATGCAGTGGGGAAAAGCTGAACCAAGATGCCCGTAGAAGGCTTCACTCAGCCTTAGTTCATGGAGATATTCTGGAGCCTCCATTCTCATTTTCCACCCAGTTTCACAGTGAGTGGGAATCCGAGTTCTGGTCCCAAAGGATGCAACAGTTCTAGAAGGCAAGGTTAGAGTGAGTGGTGATCAGCCTCTCACTTCCAATGGGGCTTGGAGGACAGAGAGAATACCCATTATAACCAAATCTATAATAATAATTTAAATTTTACAAATTCCATGACTCTAGCAGCTTGATTTAGGAAATCTTTCCTGTCTTTCTTTTCTATAAAACAAGAGGAAAATACACAAACAGATTAAAGTACACTTAGAAACCCAGCTGGCTTATTTTTCACCTCCCAAAGGAGTACTTGACTCCCTGTTACACTGTTTTCCCTTTTTATCAAATTGCTAAGAAACAGTAACTCAATTGATTTAAATGATTTCTATCACACATAGCCTTTAAGACAAGTAATCAGTTTATTATGCTCAGTCATAACGGTGGTATTTTACTTCTATGAATTGTATTTTCAGCAGCACTCATAAAATACCCAGTTTGACTTCGTTTATTAACTTTCTCATTTTCCATTAACTGATGTTTTTCTGTCTCAGATAATTTGCCTGCCCATTGATATTGCATAACTCAATGGAAATATGTCTTTCAAAAGAATGAACAGATCATTCTTTGAGGCTTAGATAAGATGGTTTTATCTGAATATATCACAAAGAATAATGCTTCGGTTTTTGTTTTAGTCAAATTTCACATTTAATGTTGTAATCTGAATATCACTTTGAATTTAATTACATTAATTTTGTGGCTTGCTATTTAGTAGTTTCTTATTGCTGAGAGCCTAGATATTTTTAAAAAATCATTTTCTACTTTTTAGATAAGAAGATATTCGGTTTTAATTTATTCAGCTCTTGTCTGCAAAATTAATTAGAAAAGATGCCTGGTTTTGTATTAATAGGTTTCACTTTGGTATTTTATTCTCTGTTGAGTCCCTTGCAGTCTGTTGCTGAAGCCATCTAGGCCTGCATAACGCATTTGCATTATTTTTTTTTTTAGCTTCCTCCTGTTTTATTGGCAAGTGACCATGTGTATGGTAATTAAACAATTGTCTGCTTACTTAGAGTTTATGGAATTTACATCAGCAAGTTTTGGAGATCTTAAATTTTGGTCTCCAAACAGACTTGAAGAGGAAGCTTTCTGAAACACCGTCATTTGGTTAAAAATGTATTTGCATTTAATTGAGTGATAGTCACTCTCAAAACATTGAAACTGCGTGTCCCTTTCCTCTCGGCCACTCCTTGTGCCTTTGTAATCGCAGAGACTGGAGACTGAGGCAGCTCTCCAGTCTTCTGGGGAGGCAGGCGGCTCGGGAGAGGGGCCGGTTGCAGATTGGGCCCCAGGGAGCCTGCAGTCAGCCCGCTGGGCCTTCTCACGTGGCCCATTGCCTCTGCTCCCACCAAGTGCTGGTTTTCCTTCCTATCTGACAGAATCCTGAATGGAGATGGGGAGGTGGCCTTTGTCAGGGCCCCCGCCAGTGCAGCAGGACAGAGCTTTGAGCTGTGCCTGTGGCTTGATCACGCTGTGATGCGCCTTCCTGTCGCCTTGTCCCTGGCCTTTCTTGTTGTGTGTGATTGACTCTCCATCGAGAGCACCTCATCTCTGCCCTGGCTGCGTCCCAGCGTGTCTCCCTCTGTCCCCTCCCGCTCAGTCCTGAACCGCCCGTGCCCTGCCCCCTTCACCCGATACTTCCGGTCCATTCCCGCCCGTCTCTGCCCTGTGCTTACCTGACCCCCTCACTTTTTCAGCTCCCCAGGGCAGCCTTAACTTTTTGTTCTAATTCTGTGACCGGTGCCGCTGGTAATATGATAGGGATTGCACTGAGTCTGTAGATTGCCTTGGGAAGAATAGCGACTATGGCAGTGCTCACTCTTGCAATCCAAGAGCACGATGCAGCTTTCCATTTGTGTGGTCTTCAGCTTCTTTCGTCAGTGTCTTATAGTTTTTGGAATACAGGTTTTTCTGCCTCCTGAGGTGGATTTATTCCTAGGTATTTTATCCTTTTTGACAAGATGGCGAATGGAATTGTTTCCCTAATTTCTCATTCTGATATTTTGTTGTCAATGTATAGAAATGCAACAGATTTCCGTATATTAATTTTGTATCCAGCAACTTTCCTGAATTCATCAATGAGCTCTAGTGGTTTTCTGTTAGCTGCTTTAGGGTTTTCTATGTATAGCATCATGTCATCTGCAAACAGTGACAGTTTTAAGAAGAAGGGATGCAATCTTTGATAAGGAGAAACTTGGTAGGGTGCCTGGGGCTGGGGAGAAGAATACTTGACCCGAGGCTGTGGCGAGATGCTGGGACCAGGGTGCATGTATGGATGAGTGTGTGAGCAGCAGCTGTGGAAAGCTTTGCGGTGAAGGAGACAAAAGGCCGAAACAACTCTGAAGATGGGCCAAGGAGCCTGGCATACAGACATGCGGTTATGGCCGCTGAAAGCTGCCGGGACTTGGTGGCTAGGGAAGAACAGGAAAAGTTCAAGTTTTACATCACCGCCGGCTCCTTCTGCCTCTGTAACTCGGCTTGCTCCTTGTAAAGTCTGGATCACGTAAGTCACATGGTCTCAGAAAGTGGGGACTCACGATACTAGGAGCTAGAGCTTATCTCACTCGCTCTTGTCCTGCTCGTTGCAGTCACCCATCCCCTGCCAACCTGCTTAATCATGCCTGTCTGTGTAAAGGTCAGGCATTCCCCTCCCTGTCTTGACTGCTGTTCCCGCGCAAGTGAAACTGCTTAGTTTAAACCAGCCTATTAGCAGCTAGTGTTGCCCATTAGAGTCTGTCTATAAAAACTCTCTAACCCCTTTGTTCACAGCTCAGAGCTTGGAGTGTTAACTCCTCTGGGCCCGCCAGCGTAATAAACCTGAGTTCTCCAACTCTGTGAGTGTGGTGCTTGGTTTCTCGAGTACTAGTTTCTGCAACAGGGAAATCCTGCCTTGCCCTGTGTCTGACAGGCAGTCCGTGGATATTTACTGAATGGCCGCAGATGGAATCTGGACTTTACAGGTCTTTCTGTAAGGGAAATTAACTGAGTTGGAGAAAGGTGAAGCTAGAGATAGCATAATCCAATAGGATACCAGTATTAATCATTTTGCCTCTTCTCTGTGTGTGAGATTCACAAGAAACTGGAGATTCACAAAGGGAAAACACTTCAGAATCGTATTCTTAATTGATGAGTTTATATTTCTTTTGCTGTTCAGTTAAGTTGTGTCTCACTTTGCGACCTCATGAACTGCAGCATGCCAGGCTTCCCTGTCCTTCACCATTTCCTCAAGTTTGCTCACACCCATGTCCATTGAGTCGGTGATGCCATCCAACCACTTCATCCTCTGCTGCCCCTTCTGTTTTTGCCTTCGATCTTTCCCAGCATTAGGGTCTTCTCCAATGAATCTGCTCTTTACATTCAGCATCAGTCCTTCCAGTGAATATTAAGGGTTGATTTCCTTTAGGATGGACTGAATTGATCACCTTGCAGTCCAAGGGACTCTCAAGAGTCTTCTCCAACACCACAGTTTGAGAGCGTCCGTTCTGGAGTATGAAGTGAAGTGGGCCTTAGGAAACATTACTACCCAACAAGTCTAGTGGAGGTGATGGAATTCTAACTGAGCTATTTTAAATTCTCAAAGATGATGCCGTTAAAGTGTGTTTATATATACTATTGCTGGGGACTTCCCTGGTGGCTTACCTCGTAAAGAATCTGCCTGCAGTGCAGGAGATCTGGGTTCGACCCCTCGGTTGGGAAGATCCCCTGGAGAAGGGAACAGCTACCCACTCCAGTATTCTGGCCTGGAGAATTCCATGGACTGTATAGTCCATGAAGTCGCACAGAGGGACACAGCTGAGTGATGCTCACCTTCACTTATTTACATCTAGGAGAAGTGATACTGAAGACTGTATGGAGCACAGACCAGGTAGAATCTCTGATACATGGGCCTTGCTCTTGCCTCTTCTCTGTCACCGCGTGTCCCCTGGGCAGTTACGAACCCTGCCTGCCAGCCAGCCCTGCATTTGTCTAAGTCAGTGTTTTTCAAACTGAGTTATGATCCCATCCATGGATCATGCTGTGAAGTCAGTGGGTTGCAGAGAGCATTTGAAATGACACATTATAAAATATAATAGAGATCATTGCATTGCACATCATGAGCTTCAGTTATGTTTTGTGACAGAAAATACATTTCTTATTGCGGGTCACCAGAAAGTTTGAAACACAACATTTTAAGTAAAAAGAGCTCATTACTTAGGAATATCATAAATCTGTCTTTAGCTCTGTGTGTAAAGAGATCATGTGATTTATTACGCCAGCCAGGACACATTTCAGAGGGAAAAGGGTAGCTCTTAATTAGACCACAACAGGTGTAAACTGGGCCTGCCTCAAGCTAATTAAGAATTATGGCCACTCTGCCTGTATTAGCCAGAGTTCTCCAGAGAAACAGAACCAATGAGATATATAGACCTATATACATCTAGATCCATCTGTCTCTGTATGGAGCAGAAGAGACAGAGGTGGGGAAAAGGGGTGGGGGGATACTGTGATTTATTTTAAGGAATTGACGTACATTCTTAGGGGGGCTGGCAAGTTGGAAATGCATACGACAGGCCAGCAGTAGGCTGGATACTCAGCTAAAAGTTGATGTTTCCATCTAAGTCCAAATTCTACTGCAGGCAGTAGGCAGGGTGCAGGGGTGGAGGAATTTCTTCTTCCTTGGGAAAATTTTAAGATCTTGAAGCTGATCGAATGAGACCAACACACTCTGGAGGGTAATCTACTTTACTTGAAGTCTATTGATTTAATTATTTATCACATGAAATAATACCTTGAGACTCCCCTGATGGTCCAATGGTTAAGAATCTGCTCACGAGTGCTGGGACACAGGTTCGATCCCCGGTCTAGGAAGACTCCACATGCCTTGGGGCAACTAAGCCTGCCGGCCCTAGAGCCCAAGCTCCCCAACAAGAGAAACCACTGCAGTGAGAACCCATGTACCACAGCTAGAGAGCAGCCTCGGCTCCCCACAACTAGGGAAAGCTGGTGCGTAGCAACGGAGGCCCGGCATGGCCAACAAAGAGGAGAAGTTAAGGATGAAAACACACCTTCACGGCAACATCGAGACTGGTACTTGGCCACGCAGCTGGGCGTCATAGCCCAGCAGAGCTGTCATAGGAGGTGACCCAGCACACCACTTAGGGAGGAGGTGGTGGATGAACATAGCTCAAAGCTTTCCTTAATGCCCTAAGGCTGGGCTGAGGCCGGACAATTTGTTAGGAGTTTTGTGGTGCTATTTAATTTTATTTGTAGTTATTGGCTATTGAGTATTGCCAGTTTGACCCTGTGGCTACTTGAAATAATTTTTTTGAGAAGAAAAATATTTTTTCACTTTGGTGATTTAGATCACTTTTTTTACTAAGCATGAGTTATATGTAACTTTATATTTGAAACTGTTTTAACATTTTATAAAAAGTTTCATGAAATGTTTAGAGAAGAATGTTCCTAAATAGCTTTGTTGTTCGGGACACATTGTTTAAACTATAGAAAGTACTGTAAAAGTATATTCGTAGGTAGTCAATAATTTTCCATGTCTCTCGCTGCAAGAGAAAGTATGAGGGCACTCAAGTGCCCAGAAAATCCACAAAAGCATTAATTTTCACCAAATGGCAGGAACTGACCACTAGGAAACTTTGCCCTGTAGTTAACTGCAACAGAGTGACCAGTAAACCCTTAGCAGAAACCTGGCCTTGTTAGAATCTTGGGAGAAGAAAAGAGGACTCTGCAAAGTTCTATATCGAAAAATATCCAAATGAATCGCTCATCTTTCATCTTTGCTGACCCAATAGTCAAATTAGTGCTTAATTCCTTAAGTGTTGCATTTCCCCTACTTTTAGAAGGATTGTTTGCCAACTATAGATCATTCGGAATCTGTTGAAGAAGTGTGAAAAAGGAAGAGAAATGAAAAATAGTAACTCTGATCAAAGTGATCAGAGTATAGTAGCATCATTAACATTCGAGTATTTCCTTTCCACCTCATTTTCTGTGAGCTTTTAACAAGTTAAAATTGCATGGCTTACATACTTCTGTGCTTTGTATTTTTGTCAGGTGACTTTACAAGGGAACATTTTCCAGCGACAGTAAGTACCTCCCGTATGTCTTGTCCGCTGTATACATCATGTGAGATGTAGTCTTCGTCATGGGAGAACGTCACATTTAAGTCAGTCAGAGTTCTTCCCAACTGGACCTTTAATATATTCACCAGTCCTCTTTTGTTATTGTAAATAATGCTGCAGTGAACTGCTTTGTGAATGAAGCTTTTCTCTTGTTTGGATTTCTTTAAAAGAGCGTTCTGGTTGCTTAGGAAAATCACCATCATGAGCTTCCTACTGAGCCCTTCCTGTTCTGGGTCCTGAAGTTGGCGGGGAATGCCCCAACCCTCAGCACCCTTGGAGACCTTCATGGAGGGCTGAGCTGCTTGCTAAGTGGCAACTGAAAGCTACTTTTTCAGGAGAGCCATTAACTTGGGTTGGGAAGGATGAGATTCAGTGGATACTGATCAGGTGAGAGGCCCTATGGGTCTTGGAATGTTTCACTTCACAAGGGGTTAAGGCAGCCTTGTGAGTTGAGGACTTGAACTCATAGGCCAGGAGAGCAAAGTGGGTCTGCGATGGAAATTCTTGCTGGGATTGCTCCTGGTCCTCCCTGGCGATGTGTCACAAATGTGATGTTTGGGAAAGAGGATGGAAGGAGACTGCCGCTCTCGTGCTCATGTTTACGTGCATCGGTTCCATTGACAGCAAGAGCACAGTGTGAGCTCATGCTCCAGTGCTCCTTTTGACTCTTGAAAATAAATCTGTTGTAAGTAGGATCTTCATCAGTAGTTAGTCTAAAGAACTCTCTCACTGCCTTATTTCTCGGAGCATGAGGTCAGGCAAGTTTGAGGTCACCGCTCTAGAAGCCCCTGATCATGGTGCGATGTGGAGAGAAGTCGCATTTTAGGGACTCGGAATCGCTCCCGCGTCATCTGCTGGATGTTGCATCCGCATTGTTGTCTCTGGGAGCTGTTGTTAAAGCTTGGCCTCCTTCTAGAGTCTTTGATGTTGCTTCAGAGCACTGGTTCTCAGGCCAGGTAAATCTTGACCTATAAGGCGGTCTCCACTGCTAATCGGCTGAGTGACACAGACTGTGTGCCCTCCTGAGTGCCTGCTCCTCTGCAGCATCAAGTGCCACATCTGCTTCCGAGAGTCATGTTGGGGATTGGGTAAAGAGAGCAGAGCCGACGATACTCAATACCTGCCAGTGTTCGCTACACAGAGCCATTTTTATATTTATTAACGGCTATCCCTAATTCTCTCTAGATTTCTGTCCTTATGCATGAAATTTCAGTGCCCCGGTAGGTAGATCTTCCCAGGTATCTATACTGGGACTGATGCTAACTGACACAAGAAAGCCAAAACTGGTAACACAGCTCCTAAGGACTTCAGTCTTTGGGATTCTCTCTCCCTTTCTGTTTCCTTCATATTTTCATTATTGACTCTGTGTCTAGTTCTCTAGTAAGTGCTGGGGATTTTAAGTTGAATAAAATGCCATTTTTGACCTCACAAAGTCTTTGTGGCCGAGTATTTCCCAGATTTCTAGCATGTAGATGCGTAAATTAAAGTACTCTGAGGATGCTCTCATTCCCTTATGAGACACCCTGGAAGTTCTCTGGTGTGAAAAGCTCTTTACACTCCCTTTAGTTTGATGCCCAAAGTTATCTCTGCTTTGATAGGAATCTTTTCTGGAAGGAATGGATTTCCACCTTTCAGAGCTGAGACACTGTCAGCTGAGCAAAGCTTCAAGGACCTGGCTTTTCCTGGCGTGGTTCCTGGTTCTGTCAGCCGCCCCCCTTCCTAGAGATGGAGATGAAAGTCCGCCTCTCAGATCCGGGAACGAGTCTGGGGGGGACCGAGGTCCCTCTGCCCCATTCTGGCCTCTGACTTCGGGTTTCTGACGGGCCCGCCCTGCTGCTCTGGCGCCTGTTCTGTGTTGTTTTGCCTCCTGAGTACAAAGCCCAGAGACTGTGGAGTGTTGCACAGCAGTTCTCAAATGAAAAATTAAGAGAAAGCATATTTTTGCATTTGTCATGGAAGCTTCCAGAAATTTCAGTCTTGGGTGGAAAGTAGTTTTATGACACTATTTCCTCAGGGCTGTCTTGATCTCTGTCTTTGGATTTGGGTTAGTCAATGAGTCGATCACTGGGAAGTGTAGTAATAGCTATGACGTTGATTCAGGGTTGGACTTCTTATTCTGGTCTCCTGGGAAACTTAGTGGATGGAATCTTAGAATGTCTGAGTAGGCGGTAAATAAACACTCCTCCTCATTTTGAAGGATGCAAAGGCTTGCAAACTGAGATGTGAAATATTTAAGAAACTCTTAAAATCTCACAGCATATCAGAGTTGAAAATACTTTTGTGGTTATCTAATTTACCTTTATGTATTTTAACAATGAGAAACTTAAAGTCAACTTAAACTATTTCCCTGTGTTAATTACACAGTGATTAATTGGAGGTAGAGATACTGGGTTTGGAGCCAGCTCTCCCTCTTATTAGCTTTTTGACCTTGAGCAAGTTATTTAACCTCAGTGTCCTCATCTGCATGCAAGGGGGAAGTAGTTTCAGTGTAGCTCACAGGGCTGTTTTCAGTTAAATGAAATAAGCCACCAGGTCAGTTCATTTCAGTAAACTTTAGCTATTATTATGATGGCGTGTGGAGAATTGTGAAACAAATCCTCTCTGAGCTGATCTGCAAAATTACATTTTCAACAGGTGTTCATGGTGGGTGAGGATATTCCGGGAAGGAAGGACACAGAGACAGGGACTTGAGAGTCTTAATGGGAACATTAGGAGTAATCCAGCTTGACTCTGCTGCGTCATGCATGAATTCAAGAAGGGAGGTTCAGATCCGAAAAAAGTAGTTGAAACCTAATCATGGCTGGTCTTGGATGTCAGGACATGGAATTTAAAGTTCAGTCATGTGTGTGTGTGTGTGTGTGTGTGTGTGTGTGTGTGTGAGTGAGTGTGTGTGAGAGAGAGAAAGAGGGACAGACAGACAGAGATATGATTATACCTGGAGTAAAGAAGAGTAATTGATGAAATTATACAGGAAGGGAAGTTTTCTTTTGATAAAGTACAATTATAGCTTGTAGTCTGACAGTGTATGTTAAAAACTTACAAATATGTCTCATTCTTGCCTGGCAATTCTGATTTTAGAAAAGTGTGCAGAAATATAGGTTAAAACTAACAACCTACATATCTAATAATGGGGGCTTGGTTAAAAGATGGCAAGTTTATATAATTCAATATTGTCAGTGATAAAATGAAATTTCTTTTTAATTGACGTAGATCACCGAGATGATGCTAAAATGATTCAGCAGGTGTAAAATACTATGTTTTTGTGATTTCATAAAAATATGTGTGTATGTATGGTGGCCCATGCCTTAATTCATAAGAGTCCGGCAGGGATTTAAACCGAAACATCAATAATGGTTACATTTGGGTGACTTTTTAATTGAAATAAAAATATATATAATATAACATTTCTTATTTAACCATCCNTGTATGTATGGTGGCCCATGCCTTAATTCATAAGAGTCCGGCAGGGATTTAAACCGAAACATCAATAATGGTTACATTTGGGTGACTTTTTAATTGAAATAAAAATATATATAATATAACATTTCTTATTTAACCATCCTTAAGAAAACAGCTCTGTGACGTTAATACATTTACCATTTTCTGCAGCCATCTCCATCTCTAGAATATAGGGTATTTTTCTTTATTCTTCATACTTTTGTCTAGTGTTTGAAATTTTTAATTTTATAACTGAAACAAAATTTGAGTTAAAAAATAGGCAGTGAGGTTCCAGTGTTCACAGGGATGCTATTGCTGGAATAAGGGAAATCACGCCCTGACTCGGCTCATGACTGGCAGAGTGGAGAGGAAGCACGGGGACTGAGACAGGGCCAGGCTGTCCTTGTGGTTTTATCACAGCGTCTGTTCCCCCTGGGTCAGATGTGCTTTTCTCTGAGATACATTTGGGACACCGTATTTATGGGAACTGGGCTTAGGAGCTGCTGGGGACCTGAAGGCATTTGGTGTGCACCGTAGACTGTACAGCAACCAAGCCACCAGATCCACACCAGCTTCAGGAAACCCGGGGACTCGGGGCTGGTCAAGGTCGCATATCTAAGGAAATGTCCAGAGAGGAACCAGTCCTCGCTTTGACACATTGCTGCTTGTGGGAGAGCCTTCCTCTGTGAGAGCATCAGGGATCTCCATATCAGTTTCTTGCTGCATATAACTGAATTCTCTGATGCCCAGATTCCTTCACTTACAGGGACCTTTGTTGCTTCAGTATTAACAAAAGGTCTCAAAGTAGCAAAACACTAAGCTATTTATATTTATTTTCTGCAACACATGGGCTCCAGTGCTCTGTTCTAATGCAGAATTGAGAATATTTTAGCACTTTTCTCTCGTATGCTCTATCTTACTAGGTATGTTTATTATACAGTGTAAAAGCCAGATTTCCCCATAAGATAGAAAATAAATCCATAAGGAATCGTCCTTCAAGAAAAAACACATGGTTTCATTTAGGGACATTTCTCAAAAGTTCACTTTGGCTCCGCAGACATGAAACAAAGCTACTGCACAGAAGCACAGTTGCTCTGGTGGAGGTGAGAAGGAACATGACAGGGGGTCTGACCCCGGGGCCTCGTGAGTTACTCTGTGGACTGCAGCTGAAGTCAGTACACGTGTAAGCATCTTCACAGGAGACCTGTGCTTCTGCGAGGCACACAGTTCTTAGGATGGTGGCAGTCTCCCCGGGTGAAGGGCTGGTGAGGATTGGGAGGGTGGAGCCTGACAGACAAGGAGATGATACATCAGAGGTGTCTTCTGGATGGAAAGAAGAGCCCCGTAGAAATGCAGAATTGGGGATATACATTGTAATGTTTGGATAATGGGTTTCCCCAGAAGTAGAACTAGAGGCAAGGATTGGAATGCAAGTCTTATATTTGCGGGGGATCCCAGGAAACATTAGCAGGGGGTCAGGAAATGGGGACAAGTGGGGAGAGAAGCCAGTGAAGGGTGGGTCATGAAGACGTTGAGCTCGTACGCCCAGCGGAGCTCAGCCCTGCCTGGGAGCTCTGGGAGACAGGCCAATCCCAGCCGAGGCCAAGGCAGCCCCTGCGCACAGCGCTCGGACCCCTGCTGCTTGAGGACGCTCCCGGGGGCACGGATGCTGGCCCTTCCAGAGAGCCATGCACAGATGGAATGCACGTCTGTGGCTGGAAGAAAGATCTTTCAGTTGTTAGCCAAAATCTTAGTTTCTCCAACCTAACTCCTGGGACTAGAAACAAAATATCACACAATTGTGATGTTCAATTATTTGACTGCTATGAACTGAAAGTTTCTGTCTTTCCAAATTCATATGTTGAAACCTAACACCCAATATGATGATATTTAAAGGTGAGACCTTTGGAAAATGATTAGATTTAGATGAAGTCATTAGGGTGAAGTCCTCAGGATCGAATTAGTGCACTTGTAAGAAGAGATTAGTTAAGTTAACTTCAGTCACTCAGTTGTGTCTGATTCTTTGCAAACCCATGAACTGCAGCATGCCAGGCCTCCTTGTTCATCACAAACTCCCGGAGTCCACTCTAACCCATGTGCATTGAGTCGGTGATGCCATCCAACCATCTCATCCTCTGTCGTCCCCTTCTCCTCCTGCCCTCAATCTTTCCCAGCATCAGGGTCTTTTCCAATGAATCTGCTCTTCATATCAGATGGCCGAAGTTCCAGTTTCAACATCAGTCCTACCAATGAATACCCAGGACTGATCTCCTTTAGGATGGATCTCCTTTAGGTTGCATCTCCTTGCAGTCCAAGGGACTCTCAAGAGTCTTCTCCAACACCACAGTTCAAAAGCATCAATTCTTTGGCGCTCAGCTTTCTTTACAGTCCAACTCTCACATCCATACATGACCACTGGAAAAACCATAGCCTTGACTAGATGAACCTTTGTTGGCAAAGTAATGTCTCTGTTTTTCAATATGCTGTCTAGGTTGGTCATAACTTTCCTTCCAAGGAGTAAGTGTCTTTTAATTTCATGGCTGCAGTCACCATCTGCAGTGATTTTAGAACCCCCAAAAATGAAGTCTGACACTGTTTCCACTGTTTCCCCATCTATTTCCCATGAAGTGATGGGACCGGATGCCATGATCTTTGTTTTCTGAATGTTGAGATTTAAGCCAACTTTTTCACTCTCTANTAGGCTTGTGGTCATACCCCAATAAGCATAATAGAATGTATGATTCTATTTGGTTACACAGATAATTAGGATATTAAATAGGGTGTTCTTTCAGGCGACTGAGAGCCCTGAGACTCTTCCTTCCGGGGGCCTGGTTTTCCAGTTGGTATGTCATTTCCATAGATACTGGGCATATAGCTCAAAGTCCACAATCAGGCCCAAGATGGAGTCCTATTTTCAAGATAGAGCCTGTTCGGTTTCCTTCTTCAAAAGAAAAGAAAGGCAACTTTTATGATTGTAAACATTGGATTGCCCAAAAAGTTCGTTTGGGTTTCTCCATTAAAAAAAAAACAACTCAGAGGAACATTTTGGCCAGCCCAGTACCTTTTCCCCTGGGGAGTTAAATCAGTTATTATAATAGGCAAAGACCCATTAACCAACCACCTATTGTGTGCAGATTTCTGTACTGCCCTGTGGCTCTGCGCTACAGCAGGTTACTGTCTACGGGAGAAGTGTGAATTAGCACCGAAGCCAAACACTCTGCCCAGATCAGAATCTCCTCCACGGCATCCTTGAAAGGTGACCCCTGCCTAGACTGCATCCTTCCAGAGACCATTCAATGGTACTTCTGGAGACAGCCCTAGTTCACTTATCTTTTTACATATATACATGATTGGTTGACTGACTGATTTTGGGCTGTGCTGGGTGTTTGCTGCTGCGTGTGGGCTTTCTCTAGTTGCAATGAGTTAGGGCTACTGCCCATTGTGGTGGCTGCTTCTCTTGTTGCAGAGCACAGGCTCAGTTGCTCTGCAGCACGTGGAATCCTCCGGGACCAGGGATGGAACCTGTGTCCCCTGCATCGGGAGGTGGATTCTTATACACTGTACCACCAGGGAAGTCCTTTCACTTATCTTTGTAGGGACAAAAGCAATTACAGCCTTCGAATTCTATTTGAGAAGCCTCCTGCAGAAAAAATAGAAATTAATAAACACAACTTCAGTGCACAGCAGAGAGGACTTGGGAGTTTATGAAATCACGGACCTAGATTATAAAATGGCATCACGTTGATGCCAAAGATGACATCCTTACTTCCCTGTGGAACAAAAGACATTCTCAAAAGACATGTGGAGCTAAAAGACTTTCTCTTCATCTCCAAAATAGGCCTCAATCTGGGCAATGAGTAAGCAGATTTAGCTGCTCAGAAGATGTACAGCCTTTATATATATCGATAATGTTTTTTTCTATATGTATGCAGTCTTCTTCAAGGAGAGACAAGGCCCCTTAAATCACAAAAACTGTTTCACACATTGATGTATTTGCAAAAACAGAGAACGGGTAGTATGTTCACTTTCATCTGGATTCCTTGCCTTGTGCAGACAGTCATAATTATCAACTCACCAGGAGCTCACACACCGTGGCTGGTTTATTGTTGGGTTTATCAATCATGGCAGTGGAAGGGTGGGCACCATGGGGAGTCCTCAGTAGGATATGGATTCTGACCCTTGTTGGATGACTTGGGGAGGGTCCAACAAGGTGTGGCTTTGCTGTGGATAGGATGCTGTCAAGAAATGGGGGCAATTCTTTACTTNGTATTGCTGATGCCTGGCTTGGAGAATTTTGAGCATTACTTTACTAGCGTGTGAGATGAGTGCAATTGTGCAGTAGTTTGAGCGTTCTTTAGCATTGCCTTTCTTTGGGATTGGAATAAAAACTGACCTTTTCCATTCCTGTGGCCACTGCTGAGTTTTCCAAATTTGCAGGCATATTGAGTGCAGCACTTTGACAGCATCATCTTTCAGGATTTGAAATAGCTCAGGTGGAATTCCATTGCCTTCACTAGCTTTGTTCGTAATGATGCTTTCTAAGATCCACTTGACTTCATATTCCAGGATGTCTGCTCTCGGTGAGTAATCACACCATTGTGATATCTGGGTCGTGAAGATCTTTTTTTANAGCTCAGGTGGAATTCCATTGCCTTCACTAGCTTTGTTCGTAATGATGCTTTCTAAGATCCACTTGACTTCATATTCCAGGATGTCTGCTCTCGGTGAGTAATCACACCATTGTGATATCTGGGTCGTGAAGATCTTTTTTTAATAGTTCTTATGTGTATTCTTGCCACCTCTTCTTAATATCTTCTGCTTCTGTTAGGTCCCTACCATTTCTGTACTTTATTGAACTCATCTTTTCAGGAGATGTTCCCTTGGTTCTCTAATTTTCTTGAAGAGATCTCTAGTCTTTCCCATTCTGTTGTTTTCCTCTAGTTCTTTGCACTGATCACTGAGGAAGGCTTTCTTATCTCTCCTTGCTATTCTTTGGAACTTTGCATTCAAATGGGTACATCTTTCCTTTTTTCTGTTTCTTTTTACTTCCCTTCTTTTTGCAGCTATTTGTAAGGCCTCCTCAGACAGCCATTTTGCTTTTTTGCATTTCTTTCTCTTGAGGATGATCTTGATCCCTGTCTCCTGTACGGTGTCATGAACCTCCATGCATAGTTTCATCAGGCATTCTGTCTATCAGATCTAGGCCCTTAAATCTATTTCTCCCTTCCACTGTATAATCATAAGGGATTTGATTTAGGTCATACCTGAATGGTCTAGTGGTTTTTTCCACTTTTGTCAATTTCCGTCTGAATCTGACAATAAGGAGTTCATGATCTGAGCCACAGTCAGCTCCTGGTCTTGTTTTTGTTGACAGTATAGAGCTTCTCCATCTTTGGCTGCATAGAATATAATCAATCTGATTTTGGTGTTGACCATCTGGTGATGTCCATGTGTAGAGTCTTCTCTTGTGTTGTTGGAAGAGGGTGTATGCTATGACCAGTGCATTCTCTTGGCAGAACTCTATTAGTCTTTGCCCTGCTTTGTTCACAAGCTCTTTTAGTTTCTCTCTGCAATGTACAACAAGAAGGGGGATTTCTGCAAACTAGGAAAGGGGATCTTGTCAGACACCAGTGTTGGCCTATACCTTGATCTTGGTCCTCCCAGCCTTCCAAATTGTGAGAAATAAATTGTTTAATCTAATCTATGACATTCTCTTATAGAAGCTTGCACTGACTAAGACAATGGCAAAAGAGGTTTTGCAGATATAAAAAAGACAGTCATCAACCAATACAATTGTTTTTTAGTTAATAAACTAAACTATATTTGGGCCTAATGTAATTATGTCAGCTCTTGAAAAGGAGGGTGTTTTCTCTAGCTATTAGCAGAAAGAAACCAGATTCAAAGCACAGGAAGGACTCGATATGCCTTTGGTGTCTTTGACTGTGGAAAGGACCATGTGGAAAGAGTCTGAGGGTAGTCTCTGCCTGCTGAGAGCAACCCCAGGTGGGCAGCTGGTAGGACACTGGGGACCTCAGTCCTGCAACCACAGGAAAAGGATCTAGCCAACAATCTGTGTGGGCTACAAAAGCGACTCTTTCTCAGAGCCCATAGAAGAGAGTCCAGTCCAGCTGACAACTTGATTTTGGCCTTGTGAGACCCTAGGCACAGCAAGTCCACTTGGACTCTTGAGACAGTAAATAGATGGAAACTAGGATAATAAGTTTGTGGTGCTGGGAAAAAAAAAAAAAAAACACTCTTGGAGAGTGACACTCAGAGGTGTTTGTAATTAGAACCTTTAGCATGTAACAAAGAAAGAGATAAAATGTTGAGTTATATCCATAACATGAATGGTCATGGTGGAGAGGTTTCAGTGGAAGAAACTGAGAATAGAATGGAGCAGAATGGACTTTCATGGTGGCTCAGACAGTATAGAATCTGCCTGCAATGCTGGAGAACCAGGTTCGAACCCTGGGTTGAGGAAATCCCCTGGAGAAGGGAATTACAACCCACTCCACTATTCTTGTCTGAAGAAGTCCTTGGACAGAGGAGCCTGATGGGTTACAGTCCATGGGGTCACAAAGAGTCAGACATGACTGAGCCACTAACACACACACAGAGAGCAGATTGCCATACAACATCTTAGAAATCAGTCAATATGAAGGAAAATTTCAGTAAGGTGGGACAGTCAAAAGGAAAGTAGTATTTTACCAAAAACATAGTCACGATTGTGCTTTCATGATTGGATAACCCCACATTATCCAAATACACATTTAATTGAGCGGTCTGATGGAATAGGCTTGCTCTGAAAGTTCTTCTAATTCTGGCTTTGCTGTTCGCTAGCTCTGCAACCTTAGGAACATCCTTAGCTTTTCTGGATCTCAGGCTTCTGTTGAATAAAGTGAGGTGGTTGTTCCAGTCTCTCCCTGCGCCAAGAGGCAATTTATTTGGATACAAAGATATGGTGCAGCTCCCGCCTCACTCCTTGTCGTCTATTAAGTTCATAAGTGTACTGCACATTAGTCAGAGAAGTAATCTAATTTCACAGTTAAATAAAGAGCTAATTTAAATGACTATTGAAATTAAAATGTTCATGGAATTCATCTGCTGGCTCTAATAAATGCACTCTCCAGTGTTCGCCCAACCCCACCCATTCTCAGAAGCCCACACCCTGTATCTTCTCTGGATCTGTTCTTCTGTCTCCAGATGGACTCTCGAATCATATTGTTACATGTTGTTTTACTTTTATCTATGGCCGTTTTGGCAGCAGGAATTATACATGTTTCCCTGACAGAGAGCTTTACGTGGAGCATGTGTTTGAAAGATTAATATAAGCAATTGCTTCTGAAACAATTAATCTTGTTTTCCCATAGTAATGAAAAATGAATAATCAAAAGCAATAAATTGTGCCTGGAAGATGATAAATACTTCTTCANTCCCTGACAGAGAGCTTTACGTGGAGCATGTGTTTGAAAGATTAATATAAGCAATTGCTTCTGAAACAATTAATCTTGTTTTCCCATAGTAATGAAAAATGAATAATCAAAAGCAATAAATTGTGCCTGGAAGATGATAAATACTTCTTCAAGCATTTTAACACTGACTGTGAATTACAGCTGACCCCCAGATGAGGAAGGATGAATATGACCAGTGGAAACTCCACAGCGGGCACCGCCGAGCTTTAATAATGGTCTTTAGCTGCTCGATTGATTTCATCGTTCCCTATCAGAACCCGGAGGACCGGCTGTCTGTCCTGCTGATTTAAATCTCAAAATGGCATCTTGTGCCTATTAGGGGAGTCTGTGTTTAAACCATTATAGAGTGGTTGTATTCTTTCTGTTCCTTAACTAATGTACGGACGCAAGTGGAGCTGTGTTAGGGTTTAAAGTACAAATATTAACAACTGAATAATTCTAGATCCAGTCCCTGCAGATCGGGAACCCTGGAGGGATGTGTTTTATCCAGAACGTCATCAGTTTCCTGGATGTGAAGCCACTTGAGTAAATTTGAGAAGGAACCCTCGGAGACTTACTTTTACTTTCAGCCGCCCATCTTCTACAGGCACATTCATGAACCAGGGCTTACTTTAGACATAATAAGTTTTGGAAAAAACAGTGCGTCTCTTCCATGAGAGATTCTGTGAGGACATGAAGCCCTGAAATAAGTGATTGGCCTTCTTTTGAAATGTAACACTTCAGAAGCATATGTGGGCACATGTGGCATTCAGATTGCTACGTGCAATGCCACCATCCATGCATGCATACCTGTGTGTGAGTGCGTGCTCAGTCCTGTCCAACTCTTTGTGACCCCATGGACTGTAGCCCACCAGGTTCCTCTGTTTATGGAGTTTCCCATGCAAGAATACTGGAGTGGGTTGCCATTTTCTACTCCAGGAGCTCTTTCTGACCCAGGGCTCAAACCCATGTCTCCTGCATCTCCTGTGTTTGCAGGTGGATTCCTCACCACAGCATCACCTGGGAAATCACATACATGCATGCATGCATACATGCATACATACATACATACATACATATATAAGATAGCTGTGTCCATACTTTCTCCACACTGAAGAAGCAAAAATTACTTGGCAAGTGTAGACTCGGTGCACTTTACAAAGCAGCAGTCAGGTGCAGAGACCCCTGAAATTTTCTGCAAAGCTGATGGCAAAGGGAATCAAGACAGGACCCCAGTCAAGCTCCTTTTCACTGTGTGCAACTGCCTGCATTTTATGTGTTTGAATGTGTTTGTATCTGCCTGCTGCTCTGGTACCCAGAGAGGCCATATTTTTACGCTACTAAATCAGAAAGCTGATGTGTCCTCCTTCTCTGATGAAGCTTGGCAGGTAATCGTGAATCCCAAACTACATCTGTGGACGCTATATAGTGTAGTTTTTTTCCATACTACCTGTTAGCTGAGATTTGGGGCTGATGTGTATGATCTTTAGAATCCTCTGAAACAAAGGTATGCCTTCCCTTATATTTCCGAGAAATGTTACTGATCACAAATGTAACAGTGTGTGATACATGCAAACCCTTTGAAAAGTTTACAGTGAGAATGGCATTGAAGCATATATACATACTATTATGTAAGAAACAAATCACCAGTCTATGTTTGATACAGGATGCAGGATGCTTGGGGCTGGTGTACGGGGATGATCCAGAGAGACGTTGTGGGGTGGGAGGTGGGAGGGGGATTCAGGATTGGGAGCTTGTGTACACCTGTGGTGGATTCATGTCGCTGTATGGCAAACCCAATAGAGTATTGTAAAGTCAAATTTAAAAAATAAATAAATAAATAAAGTCTACAGTGATAGGCAAACACAAATCAATGGTTGTCTGTTGATGGACTGGCCAAAAGTTGATCCTTCTTGTGTCTGTCTTGATTCTATTGTAATTGCAAACATAATTACATTAAAAGTTTTGTCAAGGAATAGTTTCATGTCTTGTACACTTTTCGTGAGTTTGTATTTTCAAAGCTGGAAATGTAATTCTGAAATCTAAATCAGGGAGAGAAAAATCAATTCAGCTGATCAGTCTTTTGAGAGTAGAGAGGCTCTTCCTAGTTTTTTGTTTCTAAAAATAAGCTTTCCAAATTTGGCACCGCTGTTGGGGAGCAGGGATGGGATGTCAATAGCCAAAAGTCCCCCAAGTGCATGCCACATGGCATTGTCAGATGCTACGGAGCTACTGAGAAAATTCCTGATATATGTGTTTTGTTCTAAGAATTTAACACAGCATGCTTAAAAAAAAAAAATTGCTTTTATAGAAACGTTCAGATCCTCCTGGATTCTTTTGAATTGTTGCCAGCATGTGATTTGGACCCTTGACTTGTTTGGCCCTGTGAAGAGAAGCTGAAAACCAGAGATGAGGAGCCACACGGTCTCTTACACTTGAGGACTGTCCAGTTAATATTTCAAGTCGCCAAGGCCAGCCTCGGAGAAAGCATGCATTTTATTTTCGTTCTAAAACATTACGTTTTGAGCTATTTCCTGCAGGGCTTTTGCAAGAAACCAATTCGTGCTGTGTGGGAAGATGACTGTTTCTCAGTGAGTCCTCTTTCAGGTCCTTGTTCCATACTGCCACGCTGTTGGTGATAGGCTTATAATAATATTAATAAGTAAAAGGGATAATGAGAAGGTGAATAAGAAATTAGGAAGAAGGGAAGGATGAGGAAGAAGAGAAAAAGATCATAATAATGTCCTTCCAGTAATTTGAAAGTGTGTTAGTTGTTCAGTCATGTCTGACTCTGCAACCGCATGGACTGTAGCCCGCCAGGCTCCTCCATGGGATTCTCCAGGCAAGAGTACCGGAGTGGGTTGCCATGTCCTCCTCCAGCGGATCTTCCTGACCCAGGGATCAAACCTAGGTCTCCTGCATTGCAGGTGGGTTCTTGACAATCTCAGCCACCAGAGAAGCCCTCAAGTAGTTTATTCTTTTATAATTTACAAAGTGAGTTCGTGAGATAGTTGGTGTCACAAGTGAAGAAACTGATTCTTTGGTGTGACATTGTTTTCTGTGTGTTAAATAGCTTAAGTAACAGAGCTAGAGCTTAAACTTCTGATTCAAAGGCTGACGTTTTTTTCTATCCAACATTCCTAGCTCTATAGGTACAGGGTGGTGTTTACAATGTGAGCTAATCTGTTTGTAAAAAGACTTGAACTCGGATTCTGCACAGAGTGAGTACTATACTGAAGTATTTGATAAAGAAATATAATAAAAATTGTGCCATTCAAAGAATGAATGAAACATAGTTAATTGTTAGAGTTCAGGTGAGTCAAAGCAGACAATATCCACTAGATTCTGAAGAAGAAAAATATTTTAATGATGTTAAAGGACTGTTCTTGGGGAAAATAATGCAGAATATGGTTTACATTACTTTCACAGAAGCACAGTGCTCTTTAAGAATGGATGAGTCAGTTTCACAGACATCAGATAAGAATGCTCAGGACCCCTGATTATGGCAGGAGTCAATGCACACACCCTTTCCTTTCTCAAAGATGCTTTGTGGGGAGATCAGTGGTCACTGAGGAATTGAAGCGCTTCCCAGGTAGCTCAGTGGCTTCTATCTTTCAAGGAATAGGTTCTGTCATTTTGAAAACACAACAAAATTCAAAAGTCACAAACTGTTATTAGCTGACTTGTATTTATATACTGAAGTCCTAACTTCTGGTATTTCAGAATGTGACTGTATTTGGAGATTGAGTCTGTAATGGGCTAATTAAATTAAAACAAGACCATTAGGATGCAATCTGACTGGTGACTTTATAAAAAACGAGAAATTTATACATAGACATATACTTCATGAAGACGATGTGAAGACATGAGGAAAATGTCATCTACAAGCCAAGGAGAGGGGCTTCTAAAGAAACCAACACTGCTGACACCTTAATCTTAGAATTCTTTGCCTCTGGAAATAAAATCTGTTGTGAGAAAGTAAAATGTGTTTTTTAAGCCACCCAGCCTATGGTACTTTGTTGTAGCAGCCCTAGTAACTTATATACTGTTTCAAATCAGTAGCTCTCAAAACTGGCTGTGTTTAGAATCTCATTAGAATTTTTTTTCTTAATTGATGCTCAGGGTACCATCCCAGAACAATAGAGTCAGAATTGCAGGGGACAGGATGTGAGTGGCTGTGTTTTGCAAAGACTTCCCCAAAGATTCTGATACTGTTTAGGTTGACAATCACCGTTTACACTGTCTGCCCCCAGATTTGTCCCCAACTGATTCTTTTCAGGAGGGATAACAAATCTTACATCCAGGGTCTGGACTATGGAGCTTGTTCCTCCGAGTAAAGGAAGTCATCCCACAGGATCCAATAATAGTCCAATGTGGCTGATCCTTCCAATCATTTGAATATCTGTTTAAAAATAGAGATTCACAGAAGTTTTGGTTTATGAATCTGGGAGTTCTAGGAGACGGGGCAGGAGTTTGTGTTTAAGAATGTCTATGAGTGATTCTGGTGATATTTTAGATAAGAATGGCTGAATATTTATTCCGAGGTATGTGTGTATGTATGGGCTTCCCTGGTAGCTCAGCTGGTAAAGAATCTGCCTTCAATGTATGAGACCCAGGTTTGATTCCTGGGTTGGGAAGATCCCCTGGAGGAGGGAATGGCAACCCACTCCGGTATTCTGGCCTGGAGAATCCCCATTGACAGAGGAACCTGGCGGGCTACAGTCCACTGGGTCACAAAGAGTTGGACACAACTGAGCGACTCGGCACAGCACAGCACAGCACATGTGTCTATGGATATACGTATTACGTATGTGTTGTCTTCAGCAAGGAAAAGGTATGCATAATTCCACCACCAAAGGAACCTATTCAGGTTTCTGATCTGTGATTGTTTCCCCACGTCCTTTTCCATCATCAGATAGTTCAAAGAGGAAAGTGTTAAGGACATTGGGAGTGATGCTTCCTAAGGCCCACTTGACTTCACAATCCAGGATGTCTGGCTCTAGGTGACTGATCACACCACTGTGGATATCTGGGTCATGAAGATCTTTATTGTATAGTTCTACTGTGTATTCTGTGCACCTCTTCTTAATATCTTCTGCTTCTGTTAGGTCCATACTATTTCTGTCCTTTATTGTGCCCATCTTTGCATAAGATGTTCCATTGGTATTTCTAATTTTCTTGAAGAGATCTCTAGTCTTGCCCATTCTTTTGTTTCCCTCTATTTCTTTGCACTGATCATTGAGGAAGGCTTTCTTATATCTCCTTGCTATTCTTTGGAACTCTGCATTCAAATGGATATATCTTTCCTTTTCTCCTTTGCCTTTTACTTCTCTTCTTTTCTCATCTATTTGTAAAGCCTCCTCAGACAACCATTTTGCCTTTTTGCATTTCTTTTTCTTGGAGATGGTCTTGAGCACTGCCTCTTGTACAATGTCACGAACCTTCATCCATAGTTCATCAGCTACTCTATCAGATCTAATCCGTTGAATCTATTTGTCACTTCCACTGTATAATTGTAAGGGATTTGATTTAGGTCATACCTGAGTGGAATTTTGCAGTTTGGTGTTTTGTGGTAATGACCTGAGGTTAATCAGTATTTTCT